>APFE031719806.1:69647-122432 GCA_000404065.3 Pinus taeda
TGTAACTTATAGAGAAGTGTTGTTGGTATTCTGGTGTACATTCACAATGTTGGGTGATTTTTCTTTGCTTGAGGTGAAAGAAGGGCTTCTTAGCTGGAGGATGATGCTGGGTTAGAGCTGCTCATGGTTGTAATCCTCTTGCTACTTTTTATCCGAATAAAGCTATTCTTCTTTCCTTCCATATTCTTGTGTACTGTTTATATATGCTTGTATATGGTTAATGTACATCTGATCCTGCATTATTTATGAATTTAGATCCTTGTTTCTTGCATAGTAGTATGTTGTTGTGATTCTACAGGTCCTTTTGAAGCTGAGCAGACAAAGAGCGAGCGACAAAACTCTATCAAGAAAGAGAAGGAATCGAGCGCAAGACTCAGGTTGGCCCTCTTGGTTCTCCTCTCATCTATTTTCATAAAAGGAATCAATAGTAGACTTTGATTGTTTGTTTCTAAGATAACCACCCATCTTAGTGGGAATAGCAGCATCCGTGTGGACACTATTCCCGTATAACAAAATGGCGACCATACTGGGGAGCAACTAGATTACTTGTTAGCCTATCTATCCTTGTTTCTTTTATAAACATACAGACGGAGCCTGAAGTCAAGCCAGTTAGCCTTCGAACTGCATTTTTCATACAAATGCAAAGTAGATCAATTCTACTTCAGTCAATATTTGGGTTTTTTTTATGAATTAAACAATAGATCTGCAAGCAATCTAATTTCCCTGAGTGGTGGCTTTAGTAACCTCTTAAATCACCCCTATGTTTTTACATACATTGATATGTACTTATTTAGCTTAAACACCTGAACTAAACTACAAACTGTGAGTGAAGTCTCACTCAAAGTCTCGCACTGTAACCATTGCAACCTGCGTTCAAGGCAGCCTGTATGCATCGCAATTCCCGAATGGAGTAGGTGCACTGCATACTGAGTTCATTGTGTAACAGGTGCAATGGTCAGGGAGGACTGATTTTGCCCTCCGACTGTGGATTTTTCTCACTGTTTTTAGTCTTATTCAAGAGTTTTTGCTGTCTGTAATCAGTGTACTTCTGTGAATACCCCCTTCTCTAGCATTATTCCGCCTCCTTAGTGCAAAGAACTATAAACGTTTTTTATGTAATGTGCGTCGTTTCAGTTCTCTTTTGCAAAAAATAACATATTCGAACTGTCGTCACTAGATTTGAAAGTGTCGTAGCTGTCATTTTCAGTCTTAGAAAGCAATCCCATTGTTTTAGATAGTTGATTATACGGTTATTATTGCATAGAATTCAAATTACTAGTTTTAAAGTGTCGAAAAGCAATTTCCATTTCAAAATCGCAAAATGTCTCTCTTGTTTTCACTTCGTTTTGAAAAAGAATTTTGTTGAGTACTGTCGCTTTAAAAGTAATTCAATTTTGCACATAGTTTTCTTAGTGTCATTTACACATTAAGAGAGCTGAAAACCAGTACATGCATGTGCATTTGCATCTTGAATGCTTGGCTTGATTTAGGACTATGCATATTAGCGTGTGCTCTATGCTCTGTGAAGAAAAGATGCTTAACTTTCTTCCCCTTACTAGCTAGGATTTTCATTGCAGAAAGAAGATAAAACATCTGTTTATCATCTTAGACTGCATTTAGGAATTATACATGCATCACGTGGTGAACCAGAAAGGCAAACTGCTAAGCAAGATCAACTTAAAATAAATCTCAATGAATCTAACAACGCTTTGGAACTTAACCCAACATCTAGAGGTCTAGGCTAGAGACGTATTCCAGCATCGTAAAGCCTGGTAACTGTTGCTTTCAGTGCTGGTTGGGTGATTCCGCCACTCTGAGACGACAAGTGCTAGTAGGGACTTGTGCTCCCACGTACCGTCGCGTATATATTGGGAGACCACTATAGGCTGCATCCTTTATCCTTAGGAAGTCATGTCTGCCACCCTATCGATCGTAATGAACCGAACACAGCATTCGAGAAGACTGATTGCCGTACCGTAAAAAGTATTTTGCAGTTTTACGATTGGTTTGGTAATCCTCTTTGCCTAGATCTCTAGAGAAGTCCATTTTGCTCCTTTTCATACTCCTTAAAGGAAAAGGTCCTCTAAGCGCTTGTCACTTCAAGCTCAATAAAAATTGAAGGTGACCAGAGTCATCTTTTGTTTTTTCTCGACTCTTTAAAATTGAAAAAACAAGTTGTGTCCAAGCATCTAAAAATTTATTTTAAATAGGAATAACGTCACAAATTCCCCCGTTGATCTTCAGGTTGAGAAAATGGAGTCTACCAACCAAGGGTTTCCCCGTGAAGGAAATCCTGGTCCCTTCCTTTCTTGGGGAGATGTTGGTCCACCCCATATGGCCACTTTGTCACTTCCAGGATTGACAATTGGTTTGTCGGTCTGGCTCTTCTCTACCTCCATCATTCAGAATCCCACAATTCCTGAACAATCTAACCAGCAACTAGACGACACTAGAGTTTCCTCCCGACCTTCTACTTCATCTGATTCTCCTTCTCCTCCTTCTTATTCACTTGACAAAGCCAATAAAGCTAAAATTCAAGCAACTGAGAAGAAGAAGAAGCAGAAAGAGAAAAAGGAAAAGAAGAAAAAGGAACCAAAATCCAAAGGGAACAACCAAGTATCGTCTAGCAAAAATCCACACACCGCACAGTCAAAACCTAAATATCCTTGCGTCATTTGCAATGGAGACCACTTTCATTGAGATTCTCCCTACATCCCTCGGATCTTAAGGGACTGGTCTCCTCATTTGCACCATTCGGTAGCATCAACCTCTGGCGATCATGTTGAATGCTCACCGTCAACCAGTGAAAGTGAAGCACATGGAAAAAGAAGGAATTCTAAACTTCCTTGTAAGTTATGTGAAGGCGATCACACCGTCCATCGTTGTCCCTTCCTTGAAGAGGCTAAAAGATTTTTAGATAATCGTCCGGTTTCACCGTTACGACTTCCTCCTGGATATCAAAAACTCTTGCCAAGTCCTCCACTGGTTGAAAATTCGGCTGGCCCATCCTTGCGGTCAACTGAAGCACCTATCGTTGAAAATGAAACTTCAGAATCCATATATACTAGACAAAAGTCAAAGGGTCGATACGGAAGTTGCCTCGGTATTGCCTTCAGAGTGTTCATATTCGAACGATACCGTCACTAAAGAGAAAGAGAACACCGTTCAAATTCTTTTTATCAACATTGACTCCAATGAACTTGGGGGTAGTCCTCCCATTCATTTACCACAGGAAGGAAGTTCATCAGAGTCCTACCCAACCGTCTATTCGGTCCCACCACCAAGCAACCTAGTGGTTTCCTTCGACTGGAATCTACTAGGTAGACCCCATTTACCAGCTAGTGTACCATTCAGAATTATTGTATAAGCTTATAGAATGGTCATGGTTGGTACCATCATTGATGAAGGGGCTTCTGTGAGTATCCTTTCCTCAACTTCTTGGAAAGTGCTTGGTTCACCATCACTTTTGCCTGAAATGAGAAATCTAACAGGCTTCGACAAAAGAACCAGTCGACCTTTAGGGATCCTTCCAAATGTGCCCATTACTTTGAGAAGGAAAACTGTTCACATGAATGTTATGGTAGTTCAAGGACCTTTAGATTACAATCTACTCCTTGGACGCAACTATATTTATTGCATGGGAGCCGTCGTCTCCTCACACTTTAGAGTAATGTGTTTTCCGTACGAAGGCAGAATGGTCAAGCTCGTAGACCAAATGTCATTCCCCGGTTCACACATCGCAAATAGTCAAATACCATCCCTGAATGGTATTTTCACGCAAGAAATGTCTCATCGGTCTCCAGTTCGTCCACCTGATGAGCGCGAGTGATTCAGGAAGGTATGACTAAAACGCAGGGGGCATGCACCCTGGTCTGCTTCGGTAGAAAAAATCCGGGTATGTAGGTTTCGGCGAAGGATTTATGACTAGTCCGATACCCATCCATATAGGAAAAGGGGATTAGACCGGATAAGATACCTTCGTTAGAAGGTAGGCCTTTCCCGATAAAACAAGTGTTTTGTCTGCAAATTGAAGGGTAACCTGGAAATTCTACTTCGCTATACCTGGGGGCATGTAAACCTTTTGTAAGCAAGCGAGAAATGACCAGCTTAATTTAGCTCTATGATTCTGCTAACTTCAACCCTCTAGGCTGGGTGAGTAGCCGGAACCATTCACCTTTGCAGGGGCAATCTACGCACCGGCAAAGTAAAGGAAAAATTGTCCTACCTAGCCTTGATGGTGATATTAGTAGTTAAATGGAGAGGCACAGTTGGTCGTTTCTAGCATGCATGCAAGAGGCTCCGGGGAAAAGCTTCAAAAGGTGCAAGCTCCATAAAAAATGGCATCTTGAATGAGACATTTCTTGTCATACGACTGGTGAGAAATGTTGTCGCAGAGATCAATCTCGTTAAAAAATAAACTCTCCACGAGCAGTTTTAGCGCATAGTTCAAGCTCGTTAAAAAATAAACACAAGTCATGAGCAAGTGTTTCTCCCCGCGTTTAAGCTCATTAAAAAATGAACGGGTAAATAACCATTGTGAATTCCTTATCGCCTACTTTTGAGCCTTGTTCGTGTTCTCGCCATCACCTCCACTCTGGTTTTAGCCGATCATTCACCGCCATATGATTGTTTACCCCTTCGAGGAACATCTGCGAAGAGTGATTCTGCTAGCCATCCTTGTAACACTGCTGTGATTGGAAAATTCCAAATCTTACCTGGAATCAGCTGCTACCCAAAACTATCACTTGTTCCTCGAAAACGAGTCTTCTTTAAGCTCTTTTCACCTGACTCGTAAAATATGAAAAGATTGCCGAGCGATTGGCCTCTCCGGCTTGTTAAAAGGCATCGGAAGTGCTATCCCTCCTCTAGATTTTAATCTTTTTGGACCTAAGGGATTATTACACAAAAAGATCGAGCGCTTGTCTTGTTCAGCTCATTAAAAATATCGAAAATTCATCCCTTTTGTATTATTTTACGCTTTTTCTGACTTAAGGGATTATACAATGAAAAAAGAATCTTCAGAGTCTTCTTTCTATTTCTTTCAGACTCTCTAAAATTAAAAGAGACCGAGTTATCTTTGTCGTTAAACTCGTTAAAACTAAATAGTGACAAACTCATCCAACAGGACGAGAATGAGTTTCACTGTCGCTAGGCTCGCTAAAATATAGTGACAAGTTCGCTCGAAGGGTGGATTATAGAACAAGCATATGTTATCCTCCTCAAGCTTGACAAAAATAAAGAGGTACTAGTCAGTAATGACTGGGGAAAATTGG
The DNA here is from genome assembly GCA_000404065.3 of Pinus taeda. NCBI lineage: Eukaryota > Viridiplantae > Streptophyta > Pinopsida > Pinales > Pinaceae > Pinus > Pinus taeda. The sequence goes on from APFE031719806.1 coordinate 74,921, forward strand.
GAAGAAAACAAGAAGAAACTTTATTGGTAGCAAGTCACTCTTGAACATGACACTTTCCTTCTGCATCCATGCCGGGTTGGGTTGTTCCGTTCACTGGTATTCACCATTGGTTTGTCACACCATCCATCTCTGGGGTTAACACTACCAATCCATCATCAGTGTCGCCGATATGTTCAAGAGAAGTCATTCAGACAATTCACCTAAGTCTCACCCATTGCAATACATTCATGCTTCATTCCTTCATGACCGCCACCCTGAACTCCATATCGTCAGTTTGTTTTCACCTCCAAAATCATTTTCTTTGTTCCATGTCGTTGATGTGGGATTCATTAAGGCCCTCTTGTGATGAGTCGCTTCTTGTAGACATCAGCTCATTATCCAAGAAGTTGACTTAGGAACAACCCTTTTAGTACTTTGAAGCTTGCATGCCTTAATGGCAACTTTCTCACTTTTGACGATAGGTTTACATAAATGGCCTTCGACCGAGAGATTTTGCATGGTGTTCAACGCCAAGTCCATTTTTCACACCATGTAAATTGTACTGTAGTACCTTGAGGGTCATTGTCATTATTGGTGATTCCTCTTGCGCCTGTTAACAGCTTACATCATTGGCTGGTAATCAGGCGTTGTCTTTCCATGTTCGACTCCAAAACATTTTTCACATGGATCGAATTCTACTCCGAGTGAAGATTGGCTGAGTTTGAAGACCCCGGATCTAGTTTCATCCATCCGGGCTGTGATATATTTAGGAATATAAAAACATCCAGTGGACATCATTGTTGAACAGATGATCATCCAAATCAAAGGATGATGTGTCCATATCATTAGTCTGTCACACAGACGATCGTCTGTCCTATGTACATGAAAATGAATTTATAAAGCTGAGCATGGGAATGCCCGCCTCAGCTAGATCATGAAAAAATGTTGTCAAAATAATGTATTGTATTGTATCTTATTATAGGTTGCCTCCCAGCTCAGAAAAACTTCAGATCCTCATAGTAAAGCATTTCACCCGACATCAAAAACGATTAACGACCTCATGCTTTAGGGGGCAACTGTTATAGACATTTTTGGGCACTTCAACCCCAATCAAAAATGTCCATAAACTAAGGGCTCTTATGTACCTAAAAGGGTTGCTTCACTACCTAAAGGAACAAGGTCAACTGATTACATCATCTCCCAGAAGTTCTCCACTAAAAACTGCTCATAAATGGTCAAAACTGGACCATACTGAAAACTCCATGCAGAGGGTGCGATGCATATCACCTTCCCAATGTACAGGGTGCAATGCATACTGTTTTGATCTTCTATAGGGTGCGATGGTCGGGAATGGACAAATGGCACGGACAAAAATGCGAGGTGAAAGATCATGGAATCTTCCAGAAGCTTCCCTTCTGACACTTGCCACTCCATTTTCGACCAGGGATGAGTAAGAGATCTTCATTCTCCAAGTTGAAGCAGGAACTATCAGAGAAATGACACTAATCAAAATCCAAAAAGATGACTCACCTCTCTGTAATCATCTATATATGGATCCCTCATCACAGAGATCCAGAGGTTGGAATTTTGTAACTTATAGAGAAGAGCTGTTGGTATTTTGGTGTATATTCACAGTGTTGAGTGATTTTTCTTTGCTTGAGGTGAAGAAGGGCTTCTTAGCTAGAGGATGATGCTGGGTCAGAGCTGCTCATGGTTGTAATCCTCTTGCTACTTTTTATCTGAATAAAGCTATTCTTGTTTCCTTCCATATCCTGGTGTACTTGTTTATATATGCTTGTATATGGTTAATGTACATCTGATCCTGCATTATTTATGAATTTAGATCCTTGTTTCTTGCATAGTAGTATGTTGCTATGATTCTATAGGTCCTTTTGAAGCTGAGCAGACAAAGAGCAAGCGGAAAAATTCTATCAAGAAGGAGAGGGAATCGAGCGCAAGACTTAGGTTGGCCCTCTTGGTTCTTCTCTCATCTATTTTCATAAAAGTAATCAATAGTATACTTTGATTGTTTGTTTCTAAGATAGCCACCCATATTAGTGGGAATAGCAGCATCTGGGTGGACACTATTCCTGTATAACATACATGAATCCATTTTTGGGCCTTTTGCCAGCAAGGCTAACAGTGGCTCCTTCTAGGGATGAAATATTCCCTCTGAGGTTTCATGGATCACAGATCAATGCCTTTACTGAAAAAACAAAGTCAAATCTTCCTTGTAGTGTTCCATTGGGCATGGAGTCTATTTTGTAATGAAATAAAAATTGGAAAAACATATTTACAATGACAAGGCTTTAAAGCCCTAAACGAAATAAAGTTTCAAGAACCGCCCATTTATTGGGTTACTAAAAGTATCTCCTCCTTCCAAACTGTGCAGAATGAATGTATTGTTTTATTGAATTTGAGCGATGATAAATAGACTTGTCCATAAGGAGTCAAACTTGCCATGCTTACCTTTCTTTTCCTTAAATGCATCCCATTTAAGCACCCAATCACCAACTTGGAAATTGTCTACCTTTGCCTTCCTTTCAAAGGTTTCTTTGATTTTCTTTTGATGAGATTTTGTCTTCTCAACCAACTGCTCTCTGATTTGTTGTAGTTCAACCAGGTTATTCATTCTTCTTACCATATCATTCTCTTCATCTTGTCCTTCTTGCAAGAACTTAGCCATGAGGAGAATGATCTAGATGGGGAAAACAACTTTAGCACCATAAACCAGTTTGAATGGAGAATTCCCTATGGATTTCCTGATGGTAACTTTGTCAGCCCATAGTGCAAACTTCAAATTGGAATCCCAACTCTTTTTCTTGTCCTCTAACAGTTTTTTGATTACCCTTACCAGACTCTTGTTAGATGATTCTGTGAGGCCATTGCCTTGAGCGTAATATAAGGTAGAATGTGCCACTTCAATGCCCATGGATTCAGTCATGTCCATCAATTCTTTTGCCTTGAAAGCTGCTGCATTATCAGTGACTAGTTTGGTTGGGCAACCAAATCTAGTGAAAATATTCTCATTCAAGAACTTTATGACAACTTGATGATTGGCATTCTTAGTGGGTATAGCCTCAATCCACTTGGTGAAATAATCAGTGGCTACTAAGATCCATTTGTGTTGGCCACTAGAATGTGGGTTGATCTCACCTATAAAGTCCAAGCCCCACTGCTGGAAGGGACCACTGACATGTATTGGCTTTAGGGGCAGAGATTTTAACTGCTATCTTCCTGCAAAACTCTGAAACTTGTCACAAGCTTTTACAAAAGAAAACACATCAGAGAACATAGTAGGCCAATAATCTGCAGCCCTCAAGATTTTGTGAGCTATGGTTTTCCAATAATGATTCCCTCCACAAATGCTAGAACGGAACTGGTGTATGACTTCCATAGACTATTCTTTATCTAGGCACCTCAAGAGGATTCCTGATGGGTCTTTCCAATAAAGCAGATTTTTCTTAATGCAGAATTTCGCTGATCTGAGCTTAATGGCACGAGCTTGACTTGAGCTAAGCCCTGGAGGGACTTCTAGCTTTTACAAAAAATGAACTATGTTGTAATACCATTAACATGTGGCCAGATTTTCAGCCAAAGACTAATTCTTCTTTTTCTCTTCTGATGCTCGCTCTGTCTGCTCATCATCTAAATTTAGACCCATGGAACTTATGTCTAACAAGCTGCAATTTTCTTCAGCCATAAGTTTGGCCAAGCCCTGGCCTTTGACAAGCTTAGTGGGCTTCACCTCTATGTTAAACTCTATGAATTTTGCAATCCATTTAGCTCTCTTTCCATCAATAGCTGGTTGAGTTAAGTCATCTTTTACTAAGGTTGAAGGTACATATGCAACTACTTTGGAATGTAGAATATAAATTTTGAATGCCTTTAAAGATTTTACGAGAGCATAAGCTTGTTTTTCAATAAGGTCATACCTTAGTTCAACATCCATTAGAGTTTTGTTGAAAAAGGCCACGGGGTGCTCTATGCCTTCATCATTTTTCTGCAATAGAACTGCTGCAAGTGTATCATAAGAGGCAAAAGAGAAGATAAAAAACTCCTTAGTGTAATATGGGTTGATAAGAGTGGAAGCTTTTGTTATCACTTAGGTTGTTCCCCAAAGTTGTAGGAAAGGGAATACGACCGAGGTAACCATAGACCAATCTTTTGGATATAGGTTCTAGCTACTCTGCATCCAGAGAGGGCTCTCTATAATTTAGCTTTGTTTTGAGTTATATTAGGCTAGTTATGAAGTACAAGGGTTTTGTTTTGAGTTTGGTTGGAAGGATTGGGGACTCAATAGCATAGTGAGGTAAAACTAAAACATTTTAGTCCATTGGGCATGATGGAGTCAAAGAGGGATGGCTTCCTGGGTTAGGTTTCTTACCAGAGGATTTATCACAGAGCAAGGTACTCAATATGGAACAATTTATAGGCTAGAATCAGATGGAATGGAGTCAATGGGTGAAGGGCAATTAAGAATCCTTCATCATGTTGACAGAGGGAAAATGGATGATTACTCCTAAGGAGCAGTTAAGAATTCCTTAGCTAATATTCAAGATGGAAGAATCAGGGGAAATAGGAGAAATTAAGAATTCACTGTTTATTCTAATTCTGAAGAAAACATTAATAATAACAAAGACTGAACACAGAGTGCAAACAAGCAAATTCTGAGTTATTCTTTCTCTCTATTATTTAGATCATGAAACATATATGATATAGTAAATATAGATACTATAAAACACAAGTTAGAAGGACTTATTAATCCATAAGATGATTCAAGAATTCTATAACATGGCCCTCAACATCAAATTCCTCATTCAGCAAGCTAGACAAAAATTGGTTCCAATAGCTTTTTATTCCAGAAAACTTTAGTACTACAGTCAAAGGCTATGAACATCCAGCAACCAACAACCAACCCCAAATACTTCATTTGGGGGGGTATTTGTACAAAAATGTCAAGATATCATACAAAATATCTGATAGAAATAATATCTACTGACAATTTAATGCTTCTTTTACATAGATAGAGACAGACAGTCTCAAAAACAGGGAGACAATAAATAGATGCAATAAATTCATGCTGCGTTGGTTGATCTGTCTTTATGAGATGTATTGGAGGTAGGTGCTGCAAGTCGGTTCCTAGCTGTCTTCTACTGATCCTCTGTGATGGTTATTCTGCCTTGGCTGGATTTTCTTTAACTCTGATGCTATGCGCTTTGAACCACATGAATGTGATTCATTCATTTTTTTTGCATTATAGTAAATGGTCCAAAATTTTGCATTGACCAAAGATAATTTAGAGGATCTCTAACATGCTTTGCCACCATTCTGGTCCTGGTAATTTATTTCTTTGCATCTTCCTTAAAGTCCCGTCAGTCTCTGTGTACCTGAAGAAATTAGGTGGGATGGTGAGCAGATGTTTTACCTCATGCTCTATGTAGAATAGATTTTCCAGGCTGTCATAAAGGGATTGGCTAGATGGAAGTGCCTTCTCTCCTGAAGTGCTTAAAGATGCATTAGCTTGATTAGCAACATATGTATTTAATTTACATACATAGTCCTTGTGCTTCATCAGACGATCATTACTTCCCAAAGGACTTGGCAAACCTTTTGATGCAGGATTGCAAATTTTTCTGTGAAAGAATCAAACTCTACCTACATGTCCTGACATCTTCTGTCCAAGTTTTGCATTAGAGTTTTTATGGTTAGAACTCTCTTGATGTCTATAATGGTACTTGTTCTGTCTCTAATATCTAGTGCTTCTAGTTCTTCACTGGTCTTGGTATTCAAAAAATGTATTAGCCTATTAGTTTGCTCAGGCATCTATCCCAATAATGCTCTTGTTTTCTGAATTTCCACTTGGGCCACTCTTATCAAATCAATTTGTTCATAAATGGTTTGAATAGACCTCCAGATATCAATAAGGGATTGAGTGATGTTGGTCCACAAAATTCCTTTGATTTCTGCCAAAGGCTTATCCAGAGAGAGATCCTTTTCTAAGGCTCTTACCTTGTTCTCCAATGCTTTGATCTCCCTTGTTTTCTCTACCACATTCATCTTGGATTTATCATAACTTTTCTCTAATTTTTCCAATTTTTCTTTTACCTTCTTCAGCTCAGATACTTGGAGTTTCAAATCCTCCATGGCTTTTATTAATTGATCTATAGTCATAGTTGTACTGCTGCTTGGTGTTGTTGCTGTTGCTGGCGTACCTATGGTGATTTCTGCTGTTGATGCCGGGACAGTGGGAGGCACTGCTGTTATAACTGTAGGAGGGGAAGTTGTGACTGTTGGAGCTACTTCAGGTGGCTGGGAGGTCGACTCTCCCTGTTTCTCTTGTAGTGCTTTCTCCAATGCCTACTTTGTCTCACTCAATCTCTCATTCAACCTCATGATCAGGTCCATCATGTCCTCCTCTAACTTCTGTTGTACAACTTCTGTGGTTTGTGGATGCATAGTAGGAGGAAGTTTTAATTATTTCCTGAGGGTAACAATGGCCTCTTCCTTCTTATTCATCAATGCCTTTATGCCTTTGTCATCTTTGAGATCATGTCCCAGTTCAATAATAATATCTTCCTCAGATTTGATCCTGTTGTCGTTGGCTAGAGAGGAAGCCTTCTCCAAATCCAGTTGAATGGAGGTGTTGTTAAATGAGTTCTAGAATTTGTGAGCCAACATAACTTTATCTACCAATGTGGAGTAGACTATCTCTCCAGTTTGTTTATGCAGCTCAATCTGGTCCATAGGATGAATGTCTTTAGCAAGGACCTTCAGATTTGTTCTGATGTAGTCAGCCGCTGATTGTGGTTGTTGCACTTTAGGCTTAAAGTGGCTCAAGATCATTTTACCTTCTTTAATGTCATATGCAGACATTAACCTTTGCTGGTTGGTGGGTGCCATCTTGAGAAACTGATTATAAAGTTGTAGCCTCAGTGGGTCATTCTGGACCTTTATCTCTGTGAATCTTCTTTTGATATCAGAACCTTGTTTGCTTCGCGGCCTACTGGATGAAAATTCCACAGTATGCTACCTTTTTAGGTCCTACCTGTGAGAGTTGGTGGATGTTTCTATCACTAGGGAGGTCTGTGCGCTGGTTTCCCTCTCACCTCTTAGACTTTATATTATTTATTCAATGATTTCCTCTTCAGATAGAGGATTAAGTCTTTGCCTTTTTGCACCTAGCTGTTCTGCAGGTCTACTGATGGGTGTGGACTCTTCTCTGTCTCTTTTCTTGCCCTTTTCCTCATTTAGAGGAGTCTGTAATGCTGGTATCTCTGGTGCATTGTTCTGGACCGAAGGAATTTGCCCCTGCTGATTAGTCATTGCTTGCTGCTCTATGCCTGCTACTTCCTTGCCCTTAGAAGGCTTTGTACCTAGTGCACTGGTTTCCTGTACAGGTTGCTATGAAGTTCCAGCAGAGGATGTACCCACTCCGGTTTGCTGAGGCAGCTTGAAAGATACCTATCCAAAAGAGTCCAGGTCAAGGATCTTTCAAGATCTTTCATAGCTTGTTCCATCACTTCTTGCTGAGTAAGTTCTTCTATTAATGTACCCTCTACCCACTCATCCTGATTAGCAAATTGCTCTATTTCAAGGATCCTAGAAAGTTTATAGGGCGATAGCCTGTTTTTTACTTTTCTGTCACTTATAAAGCTATTTGGGTCATATGGTACCCACCATAAACTTTTCTTAAATTTAAGTTCTTCCCCCAATATCCTATTCACATCTTCCCTTGCTTCCCTCTTGTTAATGATAAAAGGGTCTAATTGGTTTCTTATTCTCAGCTGAGCCTTTTCTTTACATTGCAAAAGTGAGTTAAATATGCATTGATAAGTTTCCTTAAATACTCCAGTGCAAACAGTCTCATAGGCACATATTTGGGTAGCTTATAAGGGCACATCTCACAGCCATATATTCCGATTTTGGTGTGATTCTGGTAGAGGTAATAGTCACCTATTCTGTAGTTTTTGGAGAGTTGTAAAATCTTCTACATATCACCAGAGAGTCTAGGAGGAGGATCTCTCTCAGTAGAGAGGAGACTGGATGTATAAACAAGTCAATGAATTCACAGTAGGTATAAGGGGAGTCATAGACATTGTGGAAGGCTGAGGCCCAAAAGATCACAGACCTCCACTCTCCTTTAGACTCCAATTTTCTGATGGGAAACTGAAAACTATTTGGTTGATAATACAGAAACAGATGATATATATAAGATGTGTACTTGAAGACTCCTTCTCTGTCTAGACTCATGAATTAGTCATGGATCTTGTTGGCAATGAAAGTAGCATAGTCATATTTGACAGCAACGGGTTATCTTGGAGTAAACATGGACAACAAAACTAAGGTGGTCTCATCAACATATTCACTTGTCTTAAATCCCAGGACGTAGGATATAATATCAATAATGAATCTTCCAGCTTAATTGAACCAGACATGCACATAGGGAGGTGGGACTTTGGGCTGGAAATCTGGTCTCATAAACGTTTGAGTGATATGGGTTATCTCTGAATTAGGCAGTTTAGAGCCCTGCTCAAGCAAGAATCCCATAGAAAGAGGAGCTAGAGGCTGAGTGGGTTTGAAGTGTAACATCTCATTGATGGACTCGGGAGTTATATAAAAGAGGACAGTTCCAGATGGAGTCATAATTGCTCTCTGGGCAGGTTCATAATTGGCACAACATTGATGGATAATATCTGGGAAAATATTGACTGAGGGGAGGTAATACATGGGCAGGATGGATTCCCATATTCCATATAGATCAGAGTTACTTTGGTGATTGTTCCTAATTTCGCAAAATGCCTGGAGGTGGTTTTTGTCACCAGTTAACTCTTTAATTTGAAAATATTTGTCAGCCAAGGGTAACCACTCCAGGTCTTTATGCGGCACATTGAGGGGAGCAATGTTCAGGGCCACTGAAGCTTCCATGTTTGGTTCTTGTGTTTTCAAACAGGGGGTCAGCTTATGTGGAGAAAATTGGAAAAAGAGCAGTTCTAGATGTCTTGGTATGGCAATTATGGACTGCTTCAGCTTGAATTTGGCTCTTATAGGTATCATTTACAGAGGAAAACCGAAAATACAGGTTTGGGAGGTGGGACGGGGTAAATACCTATATTTTGGAGGCAAACCAGTGTAATTTGCAGGTTGATCGACGAGTTGCGGAGCAGGATGCTGGACTTTGCTTGGTTGGGTGGCGGACTAGACACTTCTGTAGTTGCTTGGACGTAGTTAGCATGCAACATTTTTGTGAAAAAACGAATGAAAATGGGTGAAAATGACATTTTCATGAGTTTTTAACAAAAATTGGCTTCGCGGGGATTTTTGGCACTTTTCGGTTGGATGACATCATCAGGATGTGATGTTTTGTCGTGACGTAGGGGTATGGGACGCTGATGTGGAGGTGACGTGGCGATGATGTCAGCAGGCGGGGTTAACAGGAGGGCTGTAAGCGATATCGACCCACACCGCTTATGAGCTGAAATGGTTTTGGGCGGAGGGGCCGCGAGCATGGCGGGAAGGCACCGCGTGTCCCCGATACGACGAAAATACCGTCAACTCCCCAAGCGGTAAACATCAGTAATGGAGGGCCTCGCGATATGATTGTGGGCCGTTGGATGCGCGGGCCCAGATCCAACGGTTGGCGCTCAATGGAGATGGTGGAGGGTGGTGCGAGGGCCCATGTATAAAATCAATGTTTTAATGTTGTTTGGGCTTGATATGATTGTTGGCGGGGTGATTTGTTAATCAATTAACATGGGGTTAATTGATTTCATAATAATGCAGGGGAGATGGTTATTATATGGTTCTTTATGAACCTATAATCCCTGTTTAAACAGAAATATGGCCATAATCAACCGGGGGCGGGATTATTACATATTGGGGTTTTATTGTATAGATATATTAATACAGGGGAAGTGGAGTTTATAAGGGATTTAATAGTTATCATGTTAATAGTTAATATGAGTTTATGAAAAATTGGCGCTAAGTTATAAAGTTCAACAACTTAGGGTAAGGGAGCGAAAGGATTTTTACACAAGAAATGTGGCTTCTTTTCCTAAAGCAAGAATGTTATTTTACTCTGGCCTTTTCATGAAATGAGGTGGAGTGATATGGGAGTATTGAGCAGACCTCAATATCCTTGGGGGGAGGTTAGTAAGTGATTTTTGGGATAAGTGTGGAGGGAAGTTAGACATGCCTCACTTGATTTGTAACCAAACAATTCCCATGGTACTTATGAGATCCATAATATGAACATATTTAAGGTACAAAATTAATCATAAGCATGCTTCTTCAACACCCAACTACCTACCCAACCTATTATACCTAACATTTTTTCTTCCTTTTTCTTTGGGTGCATTTGAACTGGCAAACCCACAACAATATTCTTTTGTTTTCTTTATATGCCAAGCCTATCTGAATCTATCCTTATAACATCCAAGGGCTCAGCTTTAACTGTTGAGCTCCTTTGCTTCTCTACCTAACTATTTATCTGCCAAGATTGAACATTTTGGACAAATTTTATTCTCTATCACTAGAACAAGAAATTGAAACATGAACTAGCCAAGATTGAACTGTTTGGCCATACAACAATTGCAGCATAAAGTTCAGCAAACTGCACATGATACTTTATTTATAAGAGCTGAAGTGGTAGTGGCATTTGGACTTGCACATTTTCCTAGTCCATTTGATTTGGGGTTCATTTCTTTTATTTTTTGACCATTTCATTCTTTTTGCCCTTTGATTTTTCTTTAAGGGCATACTCCCTTTTCATTTTTTCATTTTTTTGATCTTTTCAAAATATGGAAAAAGTTTGTAGCAGGGAAAGGATGAACATATTAAGGTTTTTACCAGTCAATCATGAAATATGACACCTATTGGTATAGGAGCATAACAGCTTCCATGATAGCTTGCTTGATGGCTTCAAAAGAGCTTCTTGAAGCATCTATCCATTTTATTTCTGATCATTTCTTTGGCATGGAAGTGATGTGTTTTACAAGCTTTGCAAAGTTTGGAATGAACCTCCTTATGAAGTTAATCTTTCCTAGGAAGGATTGAATGTCCCTTTTTGACCTTAGGATGGATAATGTCTGAATGGATTGAACCCTTGCTGGATCAATCTTCACATCTTCAGCAAAAACAATATGTCCTAGAAGTTTACCTTCTTCTAGAGAAAACTATGAATTCTTTAGGTTCACTAAAATTCCGATCTGTCTGCACTTTAGGAAGACCTTATTCAAATGTTGTAAATGGTCTTTGTGGCTACTGGAGAAGACTATTATGTCATCAAGATAAATAAGGACAAACTTGTCCTTCTCTCCCACAAAAGCTATGTCCATGGCCCTCTGAAAAGTAGCCCCAACATTCATCAATCCGAAAGGCATCTTGGAGTACATGAAAGTGCCCCAAGGAGTAGTTAACGCGGTGTTTTCCTGATCTTCAAGATGTACAACAATATGATTGTAACATGAAAATACATCTAAGAAAGACATGACTCTAGCCCTTGAAACTCTTTGCAGCAAGTGTTCCATCTTGGGCATGGGCTAGTTATCTTTTTTAGAGCACTTGTTTAGATTTCTGAAGTCAACACAAAGCCTGATTTCTCCATTTTTCTTTCTTACTACCAAAAGGTTGGCTATCCAATTCGAATACCTTAGGGGAGCTATGATTTTGGCATCCAAAATCTTCTTGATTTTTTTCTCAATCAAAGGCAATAAGAGATGGTTGATAGGTCTTAATTTTTTCTTAAAAGGGATGGTGTTCTTTTCCAATGGGACCTTATGCTAAATGACATCTACGTCATAGGTTTTAAGATCATTGTATTCCCAGGCAAAAATGTCAGTGAATTGATTCATGAGGGTGAAATACTCGAAATTCCGGGAGAATGACAAATGTGTGGATAGATTTATGTTTTTCGAATGGGTTGGGTTCCCTATATTATGTTTACAGATAACAGACTCATTCTCTGTTTTGGCTGGCTTATAGGGCATGTCGTTATGATAAAAAAGATTCACTATAAGGAAAAATTCTTTTGGTATGTGATTACTGGGTAGCGGGACAATGCTTCCTCGGCCGATTTTGTTTTTTAGCTTGGACTAGCTACATTCTTCCATGGTTTGATTTTATTGGTCAATATGCATTTTAGCAAATTCCTCAACGACTTGTAAAAACCTGTTAATTTCCTCATCATATTCAAAAAATCTCCAATATTTGACATTGTTTGGTAGAGACGGTCTGTATTTTACCTGAACTTCATATGTCAATTTAGGAGGCAAAGGAGGAATAAACATGCTAGCAGAAACAACAAGGGAGTCGGCAAGCTGGTTCTTCATTCTTGGAATATAATAAATGCTGAAATCATTTAAAGAATTCCTGAGCCTCCACACCTCATCTTTGTATGCCTTCAACCTTGGATGCTTATCTTGGAAAGTTTTATTTACCTACTGAATAATGAGGTCCGCGTCTCCAAACATGTTTAGGGCTTTGATACTCGTTTCTTTAGTAGCGCTTAAGCCTAGAATCAAAGATTTATACTTTACGATGTTGTTTGTGACCTAAAAGGTTAATTTGAAGGATAAATTAATGTATTCCTATGTTGGGGACACAAGGGATACACCTGCCCCTACAACTTCTTTAGAGCAAGCCCCATAAAAAAACATATCCCAAATCTATGGGCTTTCTTCCTTTGCGATTTTGCAAACTAGTTTCTTGAGCTTCGTGGAGGTCAACTGAGATTCTTTAATATGTGATGGGCCCTAGAAATGGGTAACTATATGGGCTCATTTTGCCTATTTCTTCCATTTAGTTCACCATTCTCCATAGTTTTGTGCATGTTTTTGAATATATTTATGTTAATTGAGTGAATGGGGATAGTCGCTTTACCACAAAGTCTAATGAGTGTTTATTGCAGATTTTTGGACATTTTTGGACCAAGACCAGGCATTTATGAGTAGACTGATAGCCAAAACTCAAAGAAACCAGGCTGAGGACTTATAGGAAGGGTGTCCGCTGCATTGATGACCCCTTCCTTGAGCTCTCCACCAGTAGCTCAGAGTTCAAAGGCCACCACATCGATGATTACAAGGGCAGCCGAGCAGGTCTAGAGAAGTTGCTGTTATCCGCAGTTTTAGGCAGCCAAGTTCCTAAAGTTTAGGAGGACTGTTGGGAGTCCCCACTTGTATAAATAAGAAGGCCTCAAGCCTCAGTAGGTTAGCTATTGAACAATCTATTTTCACACTTTAGTGCAACCCTACATTCAACTCATTTTCGAGATGTTTTTGTAGACAATTTTGTGATGTGAGTATTATTTTTTGATCAATGAAGATGAATCCAGACTTGAACCAACACTGATCTTTATAAGGGGGTCGTAGTTCTTGGGTTTGGGCCCAAAACAAGTGCCCAATACCTCCTTTTTGTATTTATATTTGTTTTTCTTGCATTCATGAAATAGTTTTTGTTGTTTAGATTAAATCTTGCTTTGTTACTTAGGTTGTTTTTTATGATTAGAATAGTTGTTCTAGTTTCAGGTTGATTCGATAGTTTGCTACAATAATAGAAGAAGATCCATAAAAAGGTTACCAAGCAGGCCTTGATCTCCTTTCTCCCTCTGTGGGACCATGAATTGAGACCAAGGCACTCTTGCTGCCACCAAAACACCATTTTTGCTTTCTAATGCAATTGCTAAGTGAGAGATTTTGAGTTGGAGAAGTTAATGTTAGTTGTATTTACATGCTTAGATCTGTTCTTGTTTAATTTCCATGGATTTCTTGCATAATTTCCTATCCATAAAGTTCTGTTCAACACTTTTATGGTTTTTAGGTCAGAATTAGGTTAAAATAGGTAAAACTCTATTTTTTAAATTCTCCTTGAATCAGTTTTGAGAAGCAGGTGTGTAGCTCACTCGAGTACCATCCCAGCTTATCATCCTTTCATCACCCAACCTAATCTAGTCCATCTTTTAAGGTTTTCTCCACTCATTCGCCACACTTTCCCAAACTTCCCTAATTTCCGCATTCTTGTGCAAAATTGCTTTCTTGACCTTTTGAACAAATCCAACCATCTCTTTCATGTTTGAACTTCATTGATAGAGTCCTAGACCCTCCAACACCTTCATCCAGCCTTCAATTTATTTTTTCCCACCATTTTCCTCCTCCAAACCTTCAAAATCAGTTTCGTCCTCCTCTTGTAGAAGTTCCTGTAGAATTTCCTGTAGATCCCCTGTAGACTTCGTGTAGAAGTTCATGCAAGTGATTTTTTGAAGTATGATTGCAATGGAAATCTCTAGAAGGGTGCTAGGGACTCCTTAGGTCCTCTCCACACCTTCCTCATCATCTACAACAGACAACTCCATCTCCCTTCGCCACCAAACCTCTGCACAATCACAAATAGCTAAAACACGAACATAATAATTCTGCATAAAATTGCTCAAAAGTACAAAAAGATGGTTATTTCACATTTTCCTTCAGAAGTAGCTTAAGTACATGCATTTTACCTTTTCAGTAGTCAATGAAATCCATTTCAGTAGTTTCATCTCTTTTTCTGGCAAAATTAGGGTCAGTGGGTAAAACTAGGGTTTGCTAGGGTTTGCATTTCCTTCTAGTTTTCATCTCCTTTCTGCAAGTAGAATAGCCTCCTTTGAGTTATCTTTCTTCCATCACAGCTAAAAGCTTCTTTTGAATCATTGACCGGAGAATCCACAGCCTACAGTAAGATCTAGTACTTGTGCATATAGCACCATCGCTTCCAAGTTTGTTACGAACTGCCGGCTTGATAAAAGTAAAGTAGGGAGTCCTAGGAGTTGCAGCATCATTGTTGCAATACTGGAGCTCACCATCTTTTTGGCGTTGTTTCCGAGGAAGCGTCAAAGTATTTTGTAATTACTGTTTTTCTTCTATTTTCTACTGCAACCTTCTGCTAAGTAGTTTATTTCAGCAAAAGTAGAGTAGTTGTTTTTCAATTCTGCACTTTCCATTCTGCAATCTCAATTCTGCAAAAGTAGATTAGACATTTCCTGCTTTCATTTCAATTCCAAAATTTCATTCAGTAAGCATAGATTAGACATTTCCTGCTTTCATTTCAATTTCGCAATTTCATTTCAGCGAGCATAGATTAGCTATTTCCTGCTTTCCTTTCAATTCTGCAATTTCATTTCAGCAAAATAGATTAGTCTTCTCCTGCTTTCATTTCAATTCTGCAATTTCATTTCAGCAAAGCAGATTAGTCCTTTCCTGCTTTCATTTCAATTCTGCATTTTCATTTCAACAAGATAGAATTTAGTTAGTTTTAATTTGCTGTTCAATCCATTTCAGTTTTTGCAGGTACAAGTAGAAAAAGAAACACAAAAATCACCACAATTTTTTTTTCCTTTCATGCCTCGTAGGAAGAGAGACAATACGGGAAAATTCCTACCCAACACCCCCACCAAATCACTAAGTCACCCTTCTCTCTTCTTTGGTGGTAGTGATCCAGAAGAACCTATAGGTGAACCTCCAGAGATATATGGAGATGCTATAACAGAAGAAGAGCAAGAAACCATTCCTCCTGAGACTATGGCTGAAAACAAAAATGGTAGAGGAAATGGGGAGAGAATAGAAGGTACCTTTCCCATCGGAGAGACCAATGGGGACACAAAGATGAAAAACATAAGTCCCTTAGCCTTAACTCACTTCTAGGATTAACCACTAAAGACCCTAATACCTTCTTGTTTGAGTTTGTTGTCCTTTGCCGAACCTATGACTATGCAGAAGAGGAGCAAAAGTTGAAACGCTTTCCCTCTACCCTCAAGGATGAAGCACTACACTGGTTCATGGGGTTACCTTGAAACAGTATCATAACTTGGGCTCATACGCAGTAAGCCTTTAACAACAGATACTGGGACTACTATAGGTCAAAGGATACAAAGGAGGAAATATTTCGAATGAGCATGGGGAGTGATGAATCTTTAGAAGACTATGAAGAGAGGTTTCAACTCAGTTATAAAAGGGCTAGGTGCACACTTGACCCTGAATCTCTGAAGTTGGTTATGCTCAGAGGAGTCCCTGAAGACCTTCTAGATACCCTCCATTTGTTGGCTGGGGGAGACATCTACCAGCTACCTTATGATGACATAAAGACTGTGTTTAGAAACCATTCTAGGGCAGCTAGAAAAAGAGGTAGGGGAAATCAACTTCTAGCTAGTACCCCCTTATCTAGTTCATTCCTTAAAAACGAATTTGCAAATCAAATGGAAGATTTCAAAAGCGAGATGAGACAGACCATTTACATGCAAATGGATACCTTGGGAATCCAAAAGAAGCAAGAGGAAGCTGAGAGGGCTTTGGCCATATTTTGTCCCAGATGCACTAGAAAGCATCCTAAGAACAAGTGTCCATTGCACTCCATAGAAGTGTGTTTTTTCTGTGAAGAAGACCATCTTACAAATCAGTGCCCATCCTTACCTAGATTTAAAGCTATGTACCAAGGGGCTGAAGGATCCACTGAACCACTCTACTTCATGAACCAAAGGAGGCCACATGGACCCAAACCTTACTAGCAGGGAATGCAAGGGACATCATAGACTTATTACAACCCCAATCAAGCCACTCCCATGCCTTCTTGTGGTCCCCCTACTCATCCTTCCTGGTACACACCCCCTCCTTGGTCGTATCCATCTCAATACCATTTCTCAACCTGCTGCTCATTTGTTTCATTCTCATGCTCAGCCACAACCTCAGTGGAATGCACCTCATCAGGGGTGGAGGCCCCAATACAACTCTCCTACCACTCTTTTACCTCCACCACCTGCTCAACCACAACCATTACCTCTTGCTCCTCCAAGACAACCCCAAAAACCTGCTCAACTGAACCCGAACCCCAATAACACACAGGTCGAGTAGGTATATACTAGAGAAACAACATGCCCTACCTATGCTATGGAGATTTACGAGATCAACCTGCGATCTGGGAAGGTCCTCCCAGACAACCAACCTCCTCGTAAGGAGGATGAGCAAGAGAAACAGGAAAGTGAACCAAAACCCATTCCACCCTTTCCTGAGAGACTAACTGGAACCAAACAACCGAACCCAGAAGAAGCTAAACTTCTAGGAGAACTAAAGCAGTTATGTGTAAAAATAACACTTCTCCAAGCCATAAAAGATGTACCAATCTACAACAAGTTGATCAAAGAGAAGTGTTTCAGGCACCTAGGCAGGTGCAAGAGAGATGCCCCAACTATCAATGTCATAGGACAATTGTCCGACCTGATGTTGGGGCAGGTAATCTATCCAAAATATCTGGACCCTGGGAGTCCTGTAGTCAATGTCGACATCAATGGCACTAGAATCCCCCACACCTTGACTGATCTAGGGACTTCCATTAACATAATTACCAGGGACACTATGCTCAAACTCATCCTTTAGGGTTCCCTAAGAAAGACCTCAACAATATTGCAGTTGGCAAATTGCTCCACTATGACTCCTAAGGGGATTGTGGAAGATGTCATGGTCTCCATTGATTCGTGGGAGTACCCTGCTAACTTCTTGGTTCTTCAGCCAAAGGTAACGCTCACTAGGTATCCTCTCATCTTGGGAAGGCCTTGGTTAGCGACTGCAGATGCTTACATTAGTTGTCGAGCTGGGATCATGACCATCAAGAATGGGTAGATGTCCAAGAAGCTAGTCCTATATCCTCTTGCCCAACCTCTGCTAAAACACCACTTACCTCTTTGGTTGGAGGAGGAAGATGAGGATGAAGTCTACTCCGCCCCATTGTGCACAATGGAAGCTACCAAGGGGGGTCCTCAAACCGAGGATGATCTTATTGAGGAATTGATTCAAAATCCGCCCCCCAGTGAGTTTCCATTAGAAGAGTTGGTGGAAGAAACCCAAGCCAATGCTTCAGTTGATCTCTGTGTGGCTGATCCGACCTCTCTCTAAGTTAAGAATGTGAAATTTCGCTAAGAGAGAACCTTAAGGATCAACTCAACCCTATCCACCTCTAAGGAGAAAGAGCTATGTAGCTTATTGAGCAACCATTTGGATGCTTTTTCTTGGAGCTATAAGGAGATGAAGGGAGTCCACCCTTCAATCTATACTCATCACATTTACATTAAAGAGGATTGTAAACCAGTCAGGCAACCTCAAAGGAGGATGAATCCAACCCTTAAGGACATTTTCAAAGAAGAATTGCAAAAGTTGCTAGATGCAGGATTCATCTACCCCATCTCTGACAGTGAATGGGTTTCTCCTTTGGTGCTAGGGCCAAAGAAAAATGGGAAGTAGAGGATCTGTGTAGATTATTGAGAGCTGAACAAGGCTACCAAGAAGGACCATTTCCTTTTGCCTTTCATAGATCAAGTGTTAGATGGCTTGGTAGGGAAGAAGTTATTTTCCTTCCTAGATGGGTTTAACGGGTACAACCAGATCCAAATCAGCTCAAAAGACTAAGATAAGACCACTTTCATTTGTCCATGGGGTACCTTTCCCTACCTAGTCCTTCCCTTTAGGTTGTGCAATGCTCCTGCCACTTTCCAGAGAGCAGTACTAAGCATATTTGTTGAGCTGGTTCATGATTTAGTGGAAATCTATATGGATGGCTTTACCCCTTATGGTTCTAACTTCTAAGAAGCATTGACTAACCTGAGGAAAGTTTTAGCCAAGTGTATTGAAATGAACCTATCCCTCAGTCTTGAATTCCTAATGACTGAAGGGATCGTGCTAGGTCATACAATTTTTCAGCAAGGATTACAGGTGGATCCCAACAAGATTGCTATCATCCAAAGGGTCCCACCTCTTCAAAAGGTAAGAGATGTTCAAAGTTTTTTAGGCCTAGAAGTGTATTATAGAAGATTCATTAAGGATTTTAGCAAGCTACTCTCTCCATTGTTTGGTATTTTGGGAAAAGATGATGAGTTCATATGGAATGACAACTTTCAAGAGGCTCTAGATGCTTTGAAAGGTAAGTTGGTAACTACCCCAATCTTGAGAGGTCCAAATTGGGCCCTACCTTTCCACATCACACAGATGCATTGAACAAAGCTATAGGAGCAGCCCTAGGACAAGTTGAAGAGAAGCTACCATATGCCATATATTTTGTCAGTAAAAACCTGTCCAAGGCAGAATTAAACTACACTGTAACTGAAAAAAAAGCTCCTCGTTGTAGTCCATTCACTAAATAAGTTCAAGCACTACATCGCTGCCTATCAAACATTTGTACATACTGATCATGCTACAATTAGGTATTTGATGAATAAACCTGATGTAAATGCTTGTATCATGAGATGGTTGCTTTTATTGCAGCAATTTGATTTGACCATTGTTGACAAGCCAGGTAAGGAAAATGTTGTTGCTGATTTTAAGTGTAGACTAGATTTGCCTGCAGGTGAAGAAGGGATGGTGGATGATCAAATGCTTAATGAACACCTATTTTCTATTTCAGTACTCTCTCCATGGTTTGCTAATATAGCAAATTATTTGGTTTTAGCACAGTTTCCACCACACCTATCCTCAAAAGAGAAGAGCAAGATCATGAGGAAAAGTGCCCCCTTCACTTGGATTGGGGGAAATATTTTTAAACTTGGACCAGATCAGATTTTGAGGTGATGTGTGAGGGAGGAGGAAGTTTTCGACATCCTCCTAACCTGTCATGATGGGCCTTGTGGGGGCCACTTTGTAGCAAAGAGGATTTCCTTCAAAATTTTGCAGGCAGGGTACTAATGGCCCACTCTTCATCAATATGTTAGGATATACATCAGCCAATGTGACTGATGTCAAAGGATGGGGAAACCTACTCCAAAGGATGAGATTCCCCTACAGCCTCAAGTGACTTTCGAGCCATTTGAGAAGTGGGGCATAGACTGTGTGGGTCTTATCAACCCTCCTATAAAACAGAAGTCTTACATCATTGTGTGCACGGATTACCTGACAAAGTGGGCAGAAACAAAGGCAATCAAAGCAGCAATAGAAGAAAAAGTAGCTGAGTTTTTTAGGGAAAATATCTTCTATAAGTTTGGCTATCCGAGAGAACTAGTCACAGATCAAAGAAGTCAGTTCACCTCTAATATGATTGAAGTCCTGCTCACATATCACAATATTAAGCACAGAACTTCCACCCCTTATCATCCGCAAGAAAATGGAAAGGTGGAAGTCACTAACAAAGCTTTGGAAGGGATTTTGACTAAGGTAGTGAGAAACAGAAAAAAAGATTGGGTAGACCGATTGGTTGAGGCCACCTGGGCCTATAACACTACTTGGAAAACTACCACAAGTTTCACACCCTATGAGCTGGTCTATAGGAAGAAGGCTTTGCTGTCCATAGAATTTGAATATGACACATTAAGGCTGGCAGCTCAGCTAGACCTAGACCTCAACCATGCACAAAAAGAAAGATTGATTTAGCTAAATGGATTAGATGAACAGAGAATGCAGGCCCTTCTCCACTCATAGGTAGTCTAGCTTCAAATAAAAATATGGCATGACCGACACCTCAAAGAGAAACAATTTCAACCAGGAGATTGGGCGCTGCTGTATGATTCAAGGTACAAAGATTTCAAGGGCAAGCTGAGGACCAGATAGCTGGGACCATATACAGTAGAAAAATGCAATGATAATGGTTCAGTCCTTATCCGAACCATTGATGAAGAAGCCATCCCCATGCTCATCAATGGGCATCGATTGAAGATCTACAGGAAGCCCCTTTCCAAGCAGGAGTTCATTGAGACTCTGGATAAATTAGTATTGGTAGTGGAGCAGGTCCATGTCTCCACTACACCCACACCTTAAAAAAAAAGAAAAATAAACATAGAAAGAGAAAATGGAATAAAATATCACTGGGTGATAACCTCTTAGAGGTGTCCAGGGTAGATAGTGAGGGTGAAAACCTCCTGGAGGCACCCCAGCTGTCTTAAAAAAAAGGAAAAGAAAAAGAAAAAATAAATCTAACTTCTTTTGAATAAATTGCAGGTTGCAGGAAGGTCATTACAGGTTGCAAGAAGGTCACACCAGAGGAAAGGACATGGCCAAGCTACATGCACCCTTCATAGTCCATCACCCCATGACTGATATCCTTTCCCAAGTTTTGGTCTCATTTGTTCTGAAATTTCACACCCTACAGGAAACTCTGTGTTTTCTACAGGAGGATCCTGTAGAAATTAGAGGAAGGCCAAAATCCATTTTAAAACAGAACTTGAGCATTGGAAATTCATCTAGAAGCCTTGTGAACTTCTTTACCACCATCAATCTTCCCATTTCATCATTCCATCTCTATACACCTATCTCTCCACTCATTTTTTGTGTCCCTACACAGCCACATACATAAATTCTATTTCTATCATCCTGCAAACACACAGAAAAAAGAAAAATGTTGACAAATAAAGGCAACAACATTTTTACTCATCCCTACCTAATACCCTCCAGCTGTGATTTCTTTTCAGTCGAGACCTTCTTCAGCAGTTTTAGCCCTACTCAAATATTAGCCTAAATTTCAGAAGGAGAAGTAGCTATGAGAAATCCTACAGGATTCCTATAGCAGCTGATCCCTTTGAAAAACATACTCCAGAGACAAGGTCAGCGCAGAAGGACGTATGAAGCATGTAAGGAGCAATGTTTGAATGAGAGATCATAAAAAAAAAACAAGGCCGAGCATGTAGAGTGCAAGTAGCAACAACAATGAGGAAATGAAGTGCCAAAATCTGAAATATACATAACACAACAACGACTGAGCAGGTAAGTGCCTAAAACTATTCCTCGATAGCATGAATAATATTTCAAAATTGCATGAACTGTGGGAATGGTCAATTATGTGGAATCAGTGGCCAACTAACTGGCCACCCTCGTTCATTTCACACACCTTCGTGGAATTCAATTGAGCAACGTCCAAATTCAAACTGCTGATCAGATATGTAGTCAGCACGTGTGGCATGTCAACTTAGGAAGAAAGCATTTGAAACTAGTAGTGGTGGCGGCGGATAACGAGAGTAAGGGAGGTGATGGTGGTCAGGTGGCATGAGGAACCATAATGACACTAGCATCGGAGCAACAGTCTGGATGGGGATAACGTACCCATCCATCCACCTCATCTCCTCACTACGGATTACGCCAACAGTTAAGTACAGTGCACTCCAAGCCTCCACCACCATTTTGGTTCATTTGCATGTTACGAAGCTCTTGACTGTAGTGTTCTTCTACCACCTTTAGAGCAAAAAACTAGTCATCTTCCGCCAGTTTTCTACTAGTTTTTTTGAAACCCTCCTGCCTATCGGGCTCTACAGGAGCCCCGCCGCATTCTACAAGAGCCAGAAACTTCCTAAAGGAAAATTTCTACAAAAAAGGTGGAGAGCAGCCAGCAGAAGGAAAACCCAGGATTTTTGTCAAAGTTCGAGCTTAAAACGAGGTAGGCTCAGGAAACCTCCCTACATATGACTTATTTATATAAGGTGGTGGGTTAAAAACATAGCATTGGATTGAAAGAAAGGAGTTTGAAATTTTGCCTGCATATTTTCCCTGAGTTCTACACAGTTCTCTATTTTCTTCTCCGCATTCAAAGTCTGTCTTCTTCTTTCTCATATTATACTGTAAAGAAAACACTTGCAATCGTAGAAACCAACCTGTGTGAAAAAAATCGAATTTTCATATCTATCTACTCTCTGAGAAAAAACCTGTGTCCTGTCAAAAAAGTATTTTCTTTCTGAAAGCAGAAGATCAAATTCAGATAAGAGTAGTTTGAAACGAGGGTCATATTGCAATTTGATGTTGTGAGAAGTAGCACATGGAAATTCCTCCTATAGTTCAGAGAAAAACATAGAACTCAGCTATCCCTCTGTCTCTGATTTTTGAAATTGCTATTTTTCTTCTCACCTATGCACTTCAGAAACCACTCAACACCATGCCACGAGGGTTTATGAGGAAGAAGCATTTGAACTCCAACCAATTGCATGAGCACCCTGAGGTGGTGGCCCTCTTCACCAGGGAAAATTGGATGATTTTCTTTGAAAGAATACATGGATATGGTGATGAGGTAACTGAAGAATTTCTGATGGCCTTAAGACCCCATTTGAAAACACATGCCACATTCAATTTCAAGGGTCTGTCACTAGAACTTACACCTGATTTTATCAGTCAAATCACAGACCTTCCACTTGGACTCCCTTGGAGCAAAGAGGAAAAAGCATTAGGACAGGTGGCCAAGGAGACATTTTTTTAACCTGGGGAGGATCTTGTAGAGGATAAAAATGGGGTCAGAAGGACAAGCTTACCTCCTCCATGGAATGAAGTTAGCTACCAAATAATGAAATATATAACTTGTGAGAGAAGGTTCTACATAATTTATGGTTATCACTTCAGGTTACTACATAAATTGAGGTATGGGATGGACCTACCTCCAGTTAGAAAACTGAGTCTTCCATATTTCCTCCTCCAGTCTTTAATAGAATGTAGTACCAAGCTAAATGCAGGAGTCCCAGACCAGATGGCCCACCATGGGCTTATCAAACTGTTGGTAGAAGATGCCTTACATACATATAACATTCCCATAGCTTGGGAAATTTTCAGGAATATGTCCAGAGATGATGACATCAAAACTTTGACTAAGGATATCAGCCCATCTGACAGTGAGGAGGAGGAATAAAAAGAGGAGATTGAGGAAGAAGTTCATGAGGAGACACAAAACATTCAAACAGAGGAAGAACAGGAAACAAAGAAGCAAAAAAGAAAGGTGAAATCTGATAAAACTACTATTGATCCTAAGGTAGAAAAGAAGCTAACCTAAAAATTAGAGAAGAGAAAAAGGACAAAGGCTGAAAAGAAAAAGCCCAAGAAAGGCCAAAAGAAGACTGCTACAGGCAAGGCAGTGACCCAACAAGAAAGAGAGTAGACATTGCCAAAGATAGTAGAGATCGAAACAAAAACAACAAAAGATGAAGGGGAACAACAACAGGAAGAAACATCCCCTGAAACATTGGCAAAAGAAGAAGTGGATGTGCTGGCTGCATTAAGCACTCCAGCAAAACAAAAAGGAAAAAGAAAAAGAGAAACATCCATGTATTTTAAAGCCAGAAGGAGCACCAGGATAAATGTGGGCAAGCCCTAGCCTCCACCAAAGGAACCTATAATAATTAAGGATGCACCTATTGAGAAAAAGGAGGAACCCCCTCCAAAATCTCTATTACCTATGAGAGAGGGAGTCCCAAAACTTCCACCTGGAAGGAATGTATCAGACTGATGGACTCCAAAACAGTTCTACAAGAAGCTAAAACGTCTCTACTGGAAACATTGTCCCAACTAAAGGAGACTAAAAAATTAGAAGAGGAGGCAACAACATAATTACAGGAGGAAGGCAAGGCCAAGGAGATACCTGAACCCAACTCTCAACCTAATTCAGGCTCATATTACAATTTGTTAGAAGGTGGGAAGATCATCCCACAGAAATTCGTTGTACCCCTTTTCTTTGCATTGGAACAGGAAAGGGTTAGAACCCACACCTAGATGAAAATTACTAAATCCAAGGGAGTTGTAACATAGGCCACATGGAAGAACAGTTGAAAGAATTAAGAAGGGAGTTGGAAATGGTGAGACACACCGAGAGAAGTAAAAGAGCCCAGCTATAGGAGGAAAATGCATTGCTAAGAAAGCAGTTACAACAATAGGAAACTCAAAGGGCAGATATAGCACAGATTTCTGAAGAACAATGACTGTAGGAAGGTCCCCTAGTAGAAAAGGAAGCAGCAAAAACACATCAGCAAGAGGGAGAGTCACAGCCTGATGTGGAAATGATGATAAAGCAGCAGTAAGAGAGGGAGTCTCAGGCAGCAGTTGGAATGTTGATGCTGAAACAACAATTGCAGGAAAGAGAAGCCTAGATGGCATGCATGGCTAGCTGGGCAATGGAAGCCTTGCAATGTAGACAACCGACCAAATCTTATGCATTGTATCTTAAAGACCAATGGCTCTAGTTCCAAATCAAAACATTGGCCTAAAGGGGCACAATCCCTTTCCAAAATTATGGTCGGTTCATGCATCCGTATGCTACTAGTTCGGCTGAGGATAAGACCAAATTAGTAGAGTTTTACTTACATAATATGGCACTCCTTGATATGAACTTTTGGGACCCTAATACTGCATTGGGACACGTACAGCTTCTTGGATGAGACATGAGGAAAAAGGGCAGTGGAAGTTCAATAAATCATGGCCAAAGAACTGAATGAGCCCCTACTAATCAGGGCAGAACTAGAAGACCAAAACCAGAATGAGGGAGGATTTGGTGAGAGTGCCTTTGTACAAAAAATCAATGCAAAACTTGAAAGCCAACTGGATTGGCCTTAAGTTCAGTCCTCCACTACTCTTAGGACTATTGGAAGGGGTTAAGGATGAAGAAAAACACAGGCAATGGGAGGAAGTAGACAAAAAGGTAGGTTTTCATGACAGGGAAGAAGACATCACCTCAGAAGCATGGGATGTCAGGGAAGCTGTTAAAGCCATCAAGGATTAAGAACTGGATTAGTTGCTTAGAGGATGAGCAACCCATTCAGCAGGGGGGTGATGATGAGCCCTAGAAATGGGTAACTATATGGGCTCATTTTTCCTATTGTTTCCATTTAGTCCACCATTCTCCATATTTTTGTGCATGTTTTTGAATATATTTATGTTAATTGAGTGAATGGGGATAATCACTTTACCACAAAGTCTAATGAGTGTTTATTGCATATTTTTAGACATTTTTGAACTAAGACCATGAATTTATGAGGAGATTAACAGCCAGAACTCGAAGAAACTAGGCTGAGGACTTATAGGAAGAGTGTTCCCTGCATTGAGGACCCCTTCCTCTAGTTCTCCACCAGCAACTGCGGAGTTAAAAGGCCACCACATCGATGATTACAAGGGTAGCCGAGAAGGTCTAGTGGAGTTGTTGTTATCCGCAGTTTTAGGCAGTCAAGTTCCTAAAGTTTAGGAGGACTGTTGGGAGTCCTCACTTGTATAAATAAGAAGGCCTCAGTAGGTTAGCTATTGAACAGTCTATTTTCTCACTTTAGTGTAGCCCTGCATTTAACTCATTTTCGAGCTCTTTCTGTAGATAGTTTTGTGATGTGACTATTATTTTTTTATCAATGAAGATGAATCCATCCTTAAACCAACACTGATCTTTCTAAGGGGGCTATAGCTCTTGGGGTTGGGCTGAACCCAAGTGCCTAGTACCTCCTTTTTGTATTTATATGTCTTTTTCTTGCATTCATGAAATAGTTTCTGTTGTTTAGATTAAATCCTACTTTGTTACTTAGGTTGTTTTTGATGATTAGAATAGTTGTTCTAGTTTCAGGTTGATTCGATAGTTTGCTACAATAATAGAGGAAGATCCAAAAAAAGGTTACCAAGTAGGCCTTGATCTTCTTTCTCCCTTTGTGGGACCATGAATTGAGACCAAGGCACTCTTCCTGCCACCAAAACACTGTTTTTTCTTTCCAATGCAATTGCTAAGTGAGAGATTTTGAGTTGGAGAAGTTAATATTAGTTGTATTTACATGCTTAGATCTATTCTTGTTCAATTTCCATGGCTTTCTTGCATAATTTCCTGTCCATAAAGTTCTTTTCAACACTTTTCTGGTTTTTAGGTCAGAATTAGGTTAAAATAGGTAAAACTTTGTTTTTTTAATTCTCCTTGAATCAATTTTCAGAAGCAGGTGTGCAGCTCACTTGAGTACCATCCCAGCTTATCATCCTTTCATCACCCAACTTGCTCCAGTCCATCTCTTAAGTTTTTCTCCACTCATTCGCCACACTTTCCCAAACTGCCCTAATTTCCACATTCTTGTTCAAAATTGCTTCCTTGACCTTTTGAACAGATCCAACCATCTCTTTCACATTTAAACTTCATTAACAGAGTCCTAGACCCTCCAAAACCTTCATGTAGCCTTAATTTTCTTTTTTCCCACCATTTTACTCCTCCAAACCTTCAAAAATCACTTTCGGCCTCCTCCTGTAGAACTTCCTGTAGAATTTCTTGTAGATCCCCTGCAGACTTCCTGTAGAAGTTCATGCGAGTGATTTTTCAAAGTCTGATTGCAACGGAAATCTCTAGAAGGGTGCTAGGGACTCCTTAGGTCCTCTCCACATCTTCCTCATCATCTGCAACAGACAACTCCATCTCCCTTCGCCGCCAAAACTCTGCAAAGTCACAAATAGCTAAAACACAAACATAATAATTATGCATAAAATTGCTCAAAAGTACAAAAAGATGGTTATTCCACATTTTCCTTCAGAAGTAGCTTAATTACATGAATTTTACCTTTTCAGTAGTCAATGGCATCCATTTCAGTAGTTTCATCTCTTTTTCTGGAAAAAGTAGGGTTAGTGGGTAAAACTAGGGTTTGCATTTCCTTTTAGTTTTCATCTCCTTTCTGCAAGTAGAATATCCTCCTTTGAGTTAGCTTTCTTCCATCACAGCTAAAAGCTTCTTCTGAGAACTCATAAAAGTTGGCTTAAGATCCTAGCCAACTTGTGCCAGCTGATCAAATGACAGCGTGCAGTAAGAGCTAATACATGTGCATACAACATCGTTGCTTCCAAATTTGTTACAAACTACTAGGTTGATAAATGTAAAGTAGGGAGTCCCGGGAGTTCCAGCATCATTGCTGCAATAATGGAGCTCACCAATATGAAGAATAAAAGCTCCAAAACCAGTGTTGATAGCATATATGGGATGATTGGTGGGATTCTTTTCATCACTAATTATATAAGCCAGTTGAGCTTCTCTGTATAATCTCTTGCTCTATCCTCTGAAAACTGGAACAATAGCATAAGACAGGTCATTTTGTAATGATCCACCTAACCTCTTGTTCCAACCTCTGGAAAGTAACATACCGAACTTGGGGGGTACGTCTGCCACCACAATATCCATCATTATTCTTTTCATAGGTAGCTGAGACAAAGTGATGGCTAGGTCCTTGATTAATCCTAGATTTCACTTTTCTAGAGTCAAAAGAGAACAGGTCATGATAAGGCTTTGTGATGTCAAGACCCAACTCATCCATGACAGCCTTGGGCATTAGATTATGGTTGGCTCCAGTTTCTAAAAGGCAGTTGTGAAGGAATTTTTCATGAATAGTCAGAGAGACATAGAATGATAGGGAGTTGTCTTCACAATTTTCAATCATTTGACTAAGAATAATTGATGGCTTGTCATCTTGCAGATTTGCATGGTCTATGGAGGATTAGATGGCTTTAGGCTCAAGGGCCTCAAGGATGGATCTTTTGAAGGACTCATTCTTCACTAGTTCAATTAGAGGCATAGGTATTCTTAGCTTTTGGATTTCAGATTGAAAACTGAAAGGAGGAGACTTGTTGAGGCCTCTTACCTCAAGAGTTGGAGATTTGAGGACAATGGGATCAAATGCCGGCTGTTTTTGCTTATTAGCTTGTTGTACTGCAGGGGAAAAAAAATTTTGAACGGGAGTTTCCTTGGCATTATTTATCTTTCACCTCAAATTATATCTTTGTTGATCTATAGTTTGTAGAATAGATTTACCATCCCATTCTTGGCTGATCTGGTCATTGCATAATGAATTTTCATAGGTAGCTGAGGTCAAAAAGGAAGCATTTCCTTCGTCTTCCAAACAATGGATCTCATCCTCTTCTTCAAAATGCTCTTCTTCCATGACTGCATTCTGAAAAGGAGTCTTCACGCTTTGTTCTTCATTAGCATCATTGTTTCTTTGCAAAATCTGCAACTGCTCATTAGTTCTTCTATATGGACTTGGATTTGGATTTCTAGGAGCAAAGGTATTAGGAGCTCTCCCTTTCCCTGGGTGTTGCTGAACCTTTAATTTGGAGATTTCAGAGGCTAATGACTCTATCATTTTGGTCATTTTATCTATCTTAGGATCAGAGGATGATGAAGATTCGCCCCTTTGTCTTCTTCTATCAACATTTCCATTGAGCTTGTCTGCAGCCATGATGTTTGATTCCATTTCCAAGGCTGCATCCTGCATGTTAGCCAAAGTAGCACATCTCCTCTCCCTCAATAGTAGGCAGAAGTCAGAATCAAAATCACTGGAATAGGTGAGTTTAGCAGAGGTAGTAGTGGGTTTTACTTCAGCTGGTATCTGGTTGTACATACGATTAAACCTCCTATTAAAATTAGACAGCAACTCACCATTTTCTCTCTTTAAGTTTCCAAACTCAATGTGGTAGTAGAGGAGGTCCTTTTTACCCCCCCATTGCTTTAGAAATGCATCATCTAAAGCTTCAATATCTACTATAGATCTTGTGGTTAGTTATTTGAACCATTTTCTAGCCTCTCCATCTAGGCTTTGGACAAAGACTCTCATCCACACATCATCTTCACTAATGTCTAGATTATGAGCATAGCTATAGAATGACTCGAGATGTTCTTCAGTTGTAACACCTTCAGTCTCAGTGAACTTAGGTCTATATTTCTGGTATTCTCCATTAGGCATGCAATTCAGAGGAGTGGGAAGTATTAGAGGTCCATACCTAGTAACTATGATTCTTTCCATTTTCGTAGGTGCTTGTGGACTTTCCATAGATGTGGTGGCTAAAAGAGTACTAACAATCTGAATGATAGAGGGTTGAGGAGTGACTGACAAGACTAAAGGAGTATGATGGATGGGAGGTGAGGTTTCCTTTCAGCTTACAACAAAAGGATAACCTAAAGAATAAGGAGCTTTATGAATCTCTGAGAGTTTTTCTTCACTGCTAGTATTAGATGCTATACCCTCAACATGTATTTGTTTTATTACAAGCCTTTCTTGATGAGATATAGGAGATTGTTTAGGTTTACCTAAACCTGATGCTCCTTTCTACAATAACTTTCTTTCTTTGATTATCTTTTCAGGGTCAGGTACTAGGTTAGCTTGTAGCTTTTGAGGATGTCTCCGTGTATGCCTCACAAACTGAGCTAGAACTAAGATGTGGAGTCGCCAAGAGGTTCATCCTCCAATAGAGTTGCCAGATAGATTATTTCAACCAAAAAAGTGCCCAGACTTTGTCTATCATCAAAGCTGGATCTATGTCATTTCCTAGGGAAGCTAAGCTTCAGTTTCCTCTCGCTGGCAACGATGCCAATTATGTTAGCACTCTAGGAAACTATCATAGGTTGTAGCTCAAAGATGCCTGGTAACATATAATCTTCAATATTGTTGTCTGAAATATTGGAACAAATGATGGTTTGAATCAAGTTAAATAACCATTTCAACTTTGTTTTCACTCAAGGCATGCACGAGCGCTCTCACCAATACAAGGCTTTAGACCACTAATGCTCAACAATTTATAAATTCATTGGATAGATGGAGAACACTGACTATAACAGTAGATTACATAAATAAGAATAAATGAATGGCTAGCTACAAGCAGCAAAACATAATACTGATTGTACTAGCAAATGCATATATGACCACATATGGATGGCTAGCTACAGGGAACAAAGAAACTTGCAAATCTATTTTATCAAAGCAGAGATAAGATGACAGCTATCTGGCCTTAGACACAAAGAAAACATGAAAAAACTATTCAAGTGCAAGCATAGAACAACAAAGAGAATGGACATTAAACATATAATGGCAAAAGAAGCTTATATTGCTAGAATGAAGATGAGAAGCTTGAAGGAACAGAGGAGGAATAATCTCCAAAAGTTGAACCTCTATTACATCTTACTCTCAACTATTTATACCCTATTTACAATGCTCCTGAGCTCTAAGAGTCTCAAATTATTAATCTATATGATCTGCATTGTTAACTCATTTGATGTCCTCTAGGCAAGCATGGGATAAGAGTTTTTTTCTTTTGACAGCAGAGTAACCGCTTTAAGATATTTTGATAGCTTGTTGTGTTGTCTGGGAGTTCCATGAGATTTCTATTTTAGGCTGTGTTGCACTGTGTTGTCCATGATCACCTTCCAGCCTCTGTCCCTGTCTCCCAGCCTCTGTTAGGTAATAGAAAGGGTCTGCGTGCTTTTGTTTTCCCTTTATACTACAAATAGTGATTGTTTCTGTTATAAATAGAAAACACAGTAAATACTGAGAAATTCCACCCTTCTCTGTCCTTTTTGGACTTCAAAAGTCTTCGAAAATGGTTTATTCTTCTCTCAAGTCTGCCCTTATCGCCATCACAATTCGCAAAAGCCTACTCATGTGTGTTTTCCTTGTATTTGGAAATCCACGAAAAACATTGAAAAGCATGTAAAATTAGCTTTGGCAGACCTGAAACAGTATATATTTTAACTCTGAAATGCTTGGGTCTGGCCTTGTCGCTATCACAAGTCACATTTGGCCCGTTCCCTTTGTATTTCATTGGAATAATGAAAATACATAAAAAATATTAAAATATGGCTTACCCCGGACCTGAAATATTATATAATATCATTCCCAAACCCTTTCGGGTCCGGGCTTTATCGCTATTGGCGTTGTCATGTGTTCCTTTGTATTTCCTTTAAACAACGAATACACACAAAAGTGCATTAAAAATGGCTTTAGTGCGGACCTCAAATATTATATATTTCACTTCCCAGAACCTTTCAGGTCCGGGCTTCATCGCTATCGATGCTGCCAAGTTCCCCTTTGTATTTATTTATAGAATGAAATATATTGAAAATGTATCGAAAATGGCCAATTTGTGGACTTGAAGTTTTATGCAATCTTATCTATATAACTAGCGGGTCCGGTTATCGAGTCGCACCCATATATATGTAAATGCCCCGACCCATGGTTAGCGCCGATAGGGATATAACAACGCGACTTGTCACAATCGCTTATCGATCATGCCCATAGTCCTTCATATAACATGGCATATGCTCCCCATCAATGCGACCCGCCGATCCGATCATTGGAGATCACTGATCGGCGATGTCGTGCGCCCCTCCATAAGTCCTCCTCTATGATAGTGCCGACTGCGATTAGCCACTTAGATCTGGGTCATTGATTGGCCAGATCTAACGACTGCTGTGCCTCGACTATTAAAGCCTATGATATGTGGTTTTTCACTGATTTTTCAGTGTTTTGGCCTCCTGATAATGTTTTTCATCCCTTTTAAGGGTATTCTTCCTACGTTAGTTCTGATTTTTGAATGATATTTAAGAAAATGTTGACGATTTTAAGATAATTTTTGGATCTCTTGGGATGATTTTAAGCGAATCTGGAAACTTTAAGAGCATACATGGATCCATTTTTGGGAATTTTGCCAGCAAGGCTAACAGAATCCATAGAACAAATGTTCACCACAACCATAATGATATTTTTATGAAGACAATTCCAGTGGGCTTGACAAGATATAAAAACCTGATATAAAACTTGTTCTTTCGATTAGAAAATCAGAAAGGTAGAAATATTTTCTTATGTTGATAATTAGTTGTGATATTGTTGTGTTCTTATTTATTTGTGATATTGTTATGTTATGGTCTTGTATTACAATACCATTATTTATGGCAGCTTGGAGCCTTTGAACATTTCACCATATCCTTGTCAACCCTATCCATACATGACAACATAACATTTCCATCATATGAAATGTATCAATCCTAAATCATAAGAAATGATTCATCACATTGTATTCATTTTTCATATCACATTTGGGCCATTGTTACCTTAACTGGTAAAGATATTTGTAGCCATAACTACCAAACTCAGTTGAGTTAACTTGGCTAGTATGACTCAACTAGGATCTAAATCTTAGTAGATCAGATGGAGTCAAAGCTTAAGTTGGACATAGTTAAAGGTCTAACTCAGACTTGAGTAGAACTATCTCAGGATTTGACTTGGGCTTGGGCATGAATCGGGTAAAACTTAATAGTTAAAAACAAAAGTTTTGTTCAAGTTATTTTCTTTTGATCAAATTTCCTGTATTAACTCTCAAGTCTTGTGCGATTTTAAGTCAAACCTTGTTTCTTTGTCCATGTTGAGTTGGACCTAAATCTTTATAGAAACAATTTCCGTAATGTTATTTCGTAGAGGCATATAATTGAGTTTAGGATTAGCTGATGCTTCCATCACTGTGTCTATCATTTAGAACCAAGAAACAATACATTCATCTATTTGAAATCTGAGTGCCTTTAGAGATAGAACTTTGTAGCAATACTTACAGGGGTATCGAACTTGAGGGCTTCTGATGAGCCCAAAAAATGGGTAACTATATTCACTCATTATGCCTCTTATTTTGATTTAATCCACCATTCTCATCAGTTTGTTGCATGTTTTTTAATATATTTATGCTAATAGAGTGAATTGGGTTAGTCACTTTGCCATGTAGTCTAATGAGTGTTTTGTGCAGATTGTTTGGACAATTTTGGACAAAGAAAAGGAATTTATGAGCAAATGGCAACCAAACTTGAGGAAAACAAGGAAGAGGATTTATAGGGGGGTGTCTCCTTCATTAATGACCCCTTTCCTCAAATCCTCCATCAGCAAATCGGAGCACAAAGGCCCACATTGATGATTCCAAGGGGCAGCCGAGCAAGTCAATAAGAACTGTTGTTTATCTTCATTTATAGGGAGCCGAGTTCCTTGATTTTAGGAGAACTATTGGAAGTCCCCATTTTTATAAATAAGAAGGATTTGAGCCTCAGTAGGTTAGCCAGTTATTAGTAGATTCTCGCACTTTTGTGTAGCATTGTGTTCAACTCATTTTTTAGTATTTTTTTAGAACAGTTTATGTAATGTAACTGCTATTTCTTTTATAATGAGGATGAAACAGTTTTTGAGCTAGCACTGATCTCTTCCAGAGGTCTAAAGCTCTTGGGTACCCAAGTTGCCCAGCACCTCCTTTGTGTACTTATATGTTTTTGCTTCCATTCATGAATTAATTTCTGTTGCATAGATTCATTTTACTTCATTAGATTAGGTTGCTTTTGATGGTTAGTGTAGTTGTTTTTGTTTCAAGTTGCTTAAGTAAGTTGCTACCGTGACAAAAAAATATCCAAAAAGGCTAATAGTAGGTATTGATCTCCTTTCTCCCTTCTTGGGACTATGATTTGAGGTCAGGGCACTACTGCTGCCACCAAAAACACAGTTTTTGCTCTTCCATGCAACTACTAGTGTGATAACTTGATTTGGAAAAGTTGATATTGGTTCAGATTCACTTGCTTAGATAATTTCCTATTCTTTTACCATAGTTCTCTCACATCCTTCTCTATTCATATGGTACTGTTCAACATTTCTTGGTTGTAGATCAGAAATTAGGTCAAGCTAGACAAAATTTTGTTTTTGGTTCTTTCTTTGGTCAGTTTTGATAAGTAAATGTGTAGATCTCTTGCAGGATATTTTAGCACACCATACATCCATATCACAGCCAGCACTAGCTCACTTCTCATAGATTTTCCCACTCATTCACAACATTTCGCCAATCTGCCCTAATTTTTGCATTTTTCCATAAAGCTGCTTTCTTTCCATTCGAACAAATCCGACCATCACATTCATCCCTGATCTTCCTTGACAAGTTATAGACACCTCAACACCTTCATATGCCTTCATTTCCCCTTTCTCATCATTTTTCCACCTTCAAAACTGCAAAAATAGCTTTCAGCCTCCTCCTGTAGATCCTCCCATAGATCCCCTCCAGCCTCCTGTAGAACTTCCTGTGAGTGATTTTTTGAAGTCCAATCGCTATGAAAGTCTTCAAAAGGGTACTGGGAGCTTCTTAGGTCCTCCCCACACCTTCTTCACCCTCTACAAAATCCAACTCCATCGTCCTTTGCCACCAAACCTCTGCAAAATCGTAACTAGATAAATCACAAGCATAATAATTCCACATAAAAACACTCAAAAGCACAAAAAGATGTTTTCTTCTCATTTATTTTTAGAAGTAGCTTGAATAAATGCAATTTACCTTTTTCAGTAGTCAATGGCACTCATTTCATCAGATTTCATCTCTTTTCTTGTAAAAGTAGGGTTAATAGGTAAATTAGGGTTTGCTAGGGTTTGCATTACATTTCAGTTTTCCTTCTCTTTCTACAAATAGAATAACCCCTGTAGAGTTAGTTTTCTTTCATCATAGTTAAAGCTTCTTCTGAGAACTCCTAGAAGTTTGCTTAAGCTCCTAGCGAACTTGCGCCAGTTGACCAAGTGATAGCTTGCAGTAAGATCTAGTACTTGTGCATACAACACCGTCGCTTCCAAGTTTGTTACGAACTACCGAGTTGGTAAAAGTAAAGAAGGAAGCCTCATAAGTTGCAGCATTATTGCTGCAATACTAGAGCCCACCATATTTTTGGCGCTGTTGCAGGGGAAGTGTCAAAGTATTTTGTGATTACTTCTTTTCTTCTATTTTCTACTGCAACATTCTGTTAAGTAGTTCATTTCAGCAAAATTAGAGTAGTTGTTTCATTTCAATTCTATAATTTCATTTTAGAAAGCGTAGATTAGGCATTTCTTGCTTTCATTTCCATTCTGTAATTTCATTTTAGCAAGCTCAGAATAGACATTTCCTGCTTTCATTTCAATTCTGCAATTTGCATTTCAGCAAGAGTAGATTAGTCATTTCCTGCTTTTATTTCAATTCTGCAATTTCCATTTCAACAAAATTCATTTCAGTTAGTTGCAATTTTTTGTTCAATCCATTTCAGTTTTGCAGGTACAAACAGAAAAAAACAAAAATCACCCAAAAAGAGATTTCCTTTTATGCCTCGTAGGAACAGAGACAATTCACGAAAATTCCTACCCAACACCTCCACCACATCACTAAGTCACCCTTCTCTCTTCTTTGGTGGCAGTGATCCAGAAGAACCTATAGGTGAACCTCCAGAGATATATGAAGATCCTATAACAGAAGAAGAGAAAGAAACCATTTTTTCTGAGGCTATGGCTGAAAACAAAAACGTTAGAGGAAATGGGGAAAGAATAGAGGGTGCCTTTCCTATCCGAGAGACCAATGGGGATACAAAAATGAAAAACATAAGTCCTTCAGCCTTACCTCACATCCATGGATTGACTACCAAAGATCCTGATACCTTCTTGTTTGAATTTGTTGTTCTTTGTCGAACCTATGACTATGCAGAAGACGAGCAGAAGTTGAAACTATTTCCTTCTACCCTCAAGGATGCAGCATTGCGCTAGTTCATGGGGTTACCTAGAAGCAACATCACAACTTGGGCTCAGATGCAACAAATCTTTAACAACAAATGCCGGGACTACTGTAGGTCAAAGAATACCAAGGAAGAAATCTTCTGAATGACCATGGGAAGAGATGAATCCTTAGAAGACTATGAAGAGAGGTTTCAGCTCAGTTATAAAAGGGTCAGGTGCACACTTGACCTCTAATCTCTGAAGTTGGTCCTGCTCAGAGGAGTCCCTAAAGACCTTCTGGATACCCTCCATTTGTTGGCTGGGGGAGACATCTACCAACTACCTTATGATGACATAAGACTGTGTTTAGAAACCATTCTATGGCAGCCAGAAAGAGAGGTAGGGGAAGTCAACCTTTAGCCAGTACATCCTCATCCAGTTCATCCCTTAGAAGTGAACTTGAGAATAGGCTGGAAGATTTCAAGAGCGAGATGAGGCTGACTCTTGCCATGCAAATGGATACCTTGCATATCAAAAGGAAACAAGAGGAAGTCGAGAGGGATTTGGCCATCTTTTGTCCCAGGTGCACTAGAAAGCATCCTAGGAACAAATGTCCATTACACTCTATAGAAGTGTGTTCAATTTGTGAAGAATAACATCCTACGAATCAGTGCCCTTCCTTTCCCAGACTTAAGGCTACATATTAGGGGACCGAAGGAGCCACTGAACCACTTTACTTCATGAACTAAAGGAGGCCACATGGACCCAGACCTTACTAGTAGGGAATGCAAGGGACATACTAGACCTATTACAACCCTAATCAAGCCACTTCCATTCCTTCTTGGGGCCCCCCTGCTCATCCTTCCTAGTCCACACCCCCTCCTTAGTTCTGTCCATCTCAATACCATGCTCCTCCAGTGGCTCATTCGTTTCACTCTTATGCTCAGCCACAGCCTCAGTGGAATGCACCTCATCAGGGGTGGAGGCCCCAATACAACTCTCCTCCCACTCTTTTGCCTCCACCACCTACTCAGCCATAACCATTGCCTCCTGCTACACCAAGGCAACCCCAAATACCTGCTCAACCAATCCCGAACCCCAATAACGGACAGGCCCAACAGGTATATATTGGAGAAACATCATGCTCGACCTATGCTATGGATATTTAGGAGATTAACCTCCTCTTAAGGAGGATGAGGAAGAAAAACAGGAAAGTGAACCAAAAGCCATACCACCCTTTCCTGAGAGACTAACTGGAACAAAACAATCGACCCCAAAAGAAACTGAACTTCTGGGAGAACTGAAACAGTTATGTGTAAAGATAGCACTTCTCCAAGCCATAAAAGATCTGCCTATATACAAGAAGATGATCAAGGAGAACTGCTTTAGGCACCTAGGCAAGCACAAGAGAGATGCTCCAACTATCAATGTCATAGGACAACTGTCCAACTGGATGTTGGGGCAGGTAATCTGTCCGAAATATCTAGACCCTAGGAGTCCTGTAGTCGATGTCCACATCAATGGCACCGTAATCCCCCATACCTTCATTGATCTAGGGGCTACCATTAATGTGATGACCAAGGACACTATGCTCAAGCTCAACCTTCAGGGCTCCCTTAGAAAGACCATAACAATACTGCAGCTAGCAGACCACTCCACCGTGACCCTTGAGGGGATTGTGGAAGATGTAATGGTCTCTACTGATTCCTGGGAGTACCCTACTGATTTCCTGGTGCTCTAGCCAAAGGCAAAACTCACTGGGTATGCTCTCATCCTGGGAAGACCTTGGTTGGCTGCTTCGGATGCCTACATAAGTTGTTGAGATGGGAACATGACAATCAAGAATGGGCGTCCAAGAAACTAGTCCTATATCCTCCTTCCCAACCTCTATTAGAATATGATTTACCTCTCTGGTTGGAGGAGGAAGATGAGGATGAAGTCTATTCTACACCATTGTGTACAGTAGAAGCTACCACGAGGGACCCACAAACTAAGGATGATCTTATTGAAAACTTGATTCAGAATCCACCCCTCAGTGTGTTGCCATTAGAAGAGCTAGTGGAAGGAACCCAAGCCAATCCTTTAGTTGATCTATGTGTGGTTGATCCGATCTCTCTCTGAGTTAAGAATGTGGAATTCAGCCTAGAAATAACTTTTAAGATCAACTCATCCCTATCCACCTCTCAAGAGAAAGAACTGTGTAGCTTATTGAAAAACTACTTGGATGCTTTTGCTTGGAGCTATAAGGAGATGAAGAGAGTCCACCCTTCAGTCTATACTCATCACATTTACATTAAAGAAGATCGTAAACCAGTCAAGCAGCCTAAAAGGAGGATGAATCTAGCCCTTAAGGACATTGTCAAAGAAGAACTACAAAATTTGTTGGATGTAGGATTCATCTACCCCATCTCTGACAGTGAATGGGTCTCTCCTTTGGTGCTAGTGCCAAAGAAAAATGGGAAGAGGAGAATCTATGTCGATTATGGGGAACTAAATAAGGCCATCAAGAAGGACCATTTCCCTTTGCCTTTCATAGATCATGTGTTAGATGGCCTGGAAGGGAAGAAGTTCTTCTCCTTCCTAGATGGGTTTAACGGGTACAACCAAATCCAAATCAGCCCGAAAGACCAAGATAAGACCACTTTCACTTGCCCTTGGGGTACTTTTGCATACTGGGTCCTTCCTTTTGGGTTGTGCAATGCTCCCGCCACTTTCCAGAGAGAATTACAGAGCATATTTGCTGAACTAGTTCATGATTCAGTGGAAATTTATATGGATGACTTTACTCCTTATGGTTCTAACTTCCTGGAAGCTTTGACTAACCTGGCAAAGGTTTTAGCCAAGTGCATCAAAACGAACCGGCCCCTCAGTCCTGAAAAATGTGAATTCCTCATGACTAAAGGGACTGTGCTAGGTCATACAATTTCTCAACAAGGATTACAGGTGGATCCCAACAAGATTGCCATCATTGAAAGGGTCCCACCCCCTCAAAAGGTAAGAGATGTTAGAACTTTCCTAGGCTTAGCAGGGTATTATAGAAGATTCATTAAGGATTTTAGTAAGCTAGCCTATGGGCTGACAACTGTCAAGAGGCTCTGGACACCTTGAAAGGTAAACTGGTAACTGCCCCAATTCTGAGAGGTTCAAACTAGGCCCTACCTTTCCACATTCATACAGATGCCTCGAACAAAGTGATAGGAGTAGCCTTAGGGCAAGTTGATGAGAAGCTACCTTATGCCATATATTTTGTAAGTAAAAACTTGTCCAAGGCAGAATTAAACTACACTGTAACCGAAAAGGAGCTCCTAGTTGTAGTCCATTCCCTAAATAAGTTCAGACACTACATCACTGGCTATCAAACATTCATACACACTGATCATGCTGCATTTAGGTATTTGATGAACAAACGATATGTTAATGGCCATATTATTAGATGGTTTCTTTTATTGCAGCAATTTGATTTAACCATTGTTGATAAGCCGGGTAAGGAAAATGTTATTTCTGATTTTCTGTCTAGATTAGATTTGCCTACAGGTGAAGAAGGAATGTTGGATGATCAAATGCCAGATGAACACCTATTTTCTATCTCATTACTCTCTCCATGGTTTGCTGGTATAGCAAATTACTTGGTCTCAGTACAGTTTCTGCCACACCTATCCTCAAAAGAGAAGAGCAAGATCGTAAGGAAAAGTGCCCCATTCACTTGAATTGGGGGTAATCTCTTCAAACTTGGCCCAGATCAGATTTTGAGGCGACGTGTCAGGGAGGAGGAAGTTTTTGACATTCTCTTAATCTATCATGATGGGCCCTGTGGGGGCCATTTTGCAGCAAAGAGGACTGCTTTCAAAATTCTGCAAGCAGGTTACTATTGGCCCACTCTTCATCAAGATTTCAGAAGGTATATCATCAAATGTGACAAATGTCAAAGGATGGGAAAACTACTCCAAGGGATGAGATGCCCTTGCAACCTCAAGTGACTTTCGAGTCATTTGAGAAGTGGGGCATGGACTTTGTGGGTCCTATCAACCCTCCTTCAAAACAGAAATCTTACATCATTGTGTGCACTAATTATCTGACAAAATGGGCAGAAACAAAGGCAATCAAGGCAACAACAGAAGAAAAAGTAGCTGAGTTTTTGAGATAAAATATCTTCTACAAGTTTGGCTATCCAAGTGAATTAGTCACAGATCAAAGGAGTCAGTTTACCTCCAATCTGATTGAAGACCTTCTCACACATCACAAAATTAAACACAAAACTTCCACTCCTTATCATCTGCATGCAAATGGACAAGTGGAAGTCACTAACAGAGCCTTGGAAGGAATTTTGACCAAGGTAGTGAGAAGCAAAATAAAACATTGGATAGATCAATTGGTTGAGGCCACCTGGGCTTGTAACACCACCTAGAAAACCACCACAGGGTTCACACCCTATGAGATGGTCTATGGGAAGAAGGCTTTGTTGTCAATAGAACTTGAATATAACACACTAAGGATGCAACTTAGCTGGACCTAGATCTCAGCCATGCACAAAAGAAAAGGTTACTTCAGCTAAATGGATTGGATGAACAGAGGTTGCAAGCCCTTATCCACTTAGAGGTAGTCCATATTCAAAGGAAAATGTGGCATGACAAACACCTCAAATAAAAACAATTCCAGGAAGGAGATTGGGCACTGCCTTATTATTCAAGATATAAAGATTTCAAGGGAAAGTTGAGGACAGGATGGTTGGGACCATACATAGTAGAAAAATGCAATGACAATGGTTCATTTCTAATCCAGACCATCGATGAAGAAGCCATCCCCATGTTTGTAAATGGGCATAGGTTGAAGATCTACAGGGAGCCACTCTCCAAGCAGGAATTCATTGAGAATTTGAGTAAAACAGTGTTGGTAGTGGAGCCTCCACTCCACCCACACCCTAAAAAAAAAAAAACAGAAAAAAACAAAATAAAAGATCCCTAGGTGAACAGCTCTTAGAGGCACCTAGGGTAGGCAGTGAGGGTGAAACCCTCTTGGAGGTGCCCCAACTATCTCATAAAATAGAGAAAAAATAAAGATGAAAAGAGAAATAAGAAAAAAAATAGAAAAGAACTAACTTCTTTTGAATGCATTGCAGATTGCAGGGGGGTCACTGAAGAAAAAAAGGACATGATCAGGCTACATACACCCTTGATAGATCATTTCTCCATCACCATTGTCTTTTCCCAAGCCTTGGTCTCACTTGTTTTCGAAATTTTGCATCCTATAGGAAACTCTGTACATTTTACAGGAGGCTCTTGTAGAAACCACAGAGAGCTTAAAATCAAGTTCAGAAAAGAATCTCAGGGCTAAAAAAATTTGTCCAGAAGACCTGTGGACCTCCCTACCACCATTCATCCTCTTAACTCTCCATTCCATCCCTGCCACCATTCATCCTCCTAAATCTCCATTCCATCCTTGCACCACTACATTTCCACTCGCTTTTTCTTCTCTACATAGAAAACACAGAAATTCAGTTTCTTTTAAAAAATGAAGAATAAAACATTAGCATGCTTCACTTGTTTCTTGCCTTATGCGTTCCAGCTACTTTTCCTTTCCTTCAGAACCTTCCTGAGCTATCTCTTCAGTCCTTGCTCAAGCATCAGCCAGAAAGTTTAGAGGGAGACATAGCTACAGGAAATCCTACAAGATTCCTGTAACAGCTGATCCCTTTAAAAAAACAAGCTCCAGAGGCAGGGTCAGTGCAACCAAGATGTATACAATGTACAAGAAGCCATTCTTGATCAAAAATCACTAGCATAAGGTAGCCAAGCCACCAGTTCATAGGCCATGAGCACCAACACCAACAACAATAAAAAAACAGAGTGCTAAAGTTTGAGCATGTAGAGCACGGTAGCGACTAACAGGTAAGTGGCTAAACCCGTTCCTCTGTTGCATGAATATTATTTAGAAACTACATGAACCATTGACATGGTCGTGATTAAACAAAATTGGTGGCTAGCTAACTGGCCACCCTCGTCCAGTTCAAACAAGCCTCATCCAATTCAAATAGCATTCAGAAGGTGTAATCAACATGTGTGGTCCGTCAACTTGGGAAGAAAAACTCAGAACCGGTGGTGGTGGTAGCGTATAACGGGAATGAAGGAAGTGATGGTGGGCAGGTGACATGAAGTACCATAATGGCACTGGAGTAGGAACCAATGATTCGGATGGGGATAACGTACCCTTCCTGCCACCTCACCTTGTCATCGCAGATCACGCCATAAGCTTAAGTAAGCTGCAGTAGAAGCCTCCACCACCTTTTTTTTCATTTGCATCGACGAGTTCTCGGCTGAAAAAACTTACCTACCACCTTCACAACCTTGAAATAGTCGCTCTCTATCAGTTTTCAAAACCCTTCTGCTTATTGGGCTCTACAGGAGCATTATCACATTCTACAGGAGCGGAAACACAGTCTATAGGAGGGAAAATTCAAAATTTTTGCTAGAATCTAGCTCGAAAAAGGTACTCAGAAAACCCACTCTACATGTTAATTATCTATAAAGGGTGGTGGATTTGAAACTAAGTACTGAGTTGAAAAGGAAAGGGAAAGTGAAGACAGAAGTCTGCATGTGTTTTAAAATATAT
Organism: Pinus taeda; assembly: GCA_000404065.3. Classification (NCBI taxonomy): domain Eukaryota; kingdom Viridiplantae; phylum Streptophyta; class Pinopsida; order Pinales; family Pinaceae; genus Pinus; species Pinus taeda. Next base: position 117,474 of record APFE031719806.1, read on the forward strand.
ATACAGTCTCCCCATTTTCACTCTCTGCACTGAAATTCTGTCTCTTTCACCTCCATGGTATTCTACAGTGTAAAGAAGGGATGCAACCATAGAAAATCAAGCCTGTAAAAAAAGTGAATTTGCATTGGGAAGTTTGTTTATTTTGTGAGAAAGAAAAAACACTATTTTACATACTCACTGTTTTGTCAAAATATTGATTTCCTCCAACAACCCGAGAAGTAAAGGAAGGTTGAGAACAGTGTTTGAAGGGTAGGAACATTAAAATTTGTTAAAAAGAAGAAACACGAAAAACTCTCTCTGTTTCTAGAAAAAACCTCAGTTGTTCCTCTGTTTTCGGTTTTGAAAATTTGTTGCCTTCCTCCTAACCTGAGAATTTCCAGCAGTCACTAAACATCATGACAGGGGGTTTTATGAGAAAAGAGCCTCTAAATTCCACCAAATTGTATGAACACCCAGAAGTGGTAGCCCTCTTTACTAGGGCAAATTGGATGCCTTTCTTTGAGAGAATTCATGGGTATGATGAGGAAGTGACAGAGGAATTTTTAAAGTCTTTAAGACCCCATTCAAAGACCCATGCTACAGTTAGTTTCAAGGGTCTAACCATAGAGCTTACACCAGAATTCATCAGCAAAATTACAGGTCTTCTGTTAGGGTCCCACCCTAACCCCCTTATTCATGTCATGGGATCACGTCATAGTCAAGAGTCAATAAAGCCCATATTAATAATTGTAAGTGGTTAACCCGCAACTAATGACGGGACCACAGTTAGTTGCAAATGGGAAGTAGTATTAGATAGAGGGTAAATGGGCGGTAGTATTAGATAGACGGTATTAATAAAACCCACGGTATTGGCCCGTGGTATTGCATGTATGAGTCATATATAAAGGATAGAGACTCACTGCGAGGAGTATCATGTCTTGTTTTGTAATCAAGCTCTGCTCTATTGGAGGTTGCCCCCTCGAAGAGGCCTGTGAACATTTCTCTCTGAGTAATAAAATCATTGTTATTCTGTGTTCTGGGTATATTTTCTTCGCATATTCTATGTTCTAGGTATCTTTTCTTCGCATATTCTCTGTTCGGTATTACTTTGCAGGTTAAGAAGCATAAAAAGTGGTATTAGAGCACTTTCCAGGGCTCGGTGGGATCTCCAAATTTTAGAATTTTCTTTTTTGGCTAGAGATGTGTTCCGGCGTCTTTAAACCACGAGATCTGTCGTTAAGCGCATAAACCTGCAGATTTGGGGAGGCATGCACGCAGGAAATACAAGAGGTGGTCACGTCTGTTGGACTCCCTTGTAACCCCTGTGGGTACCCCTTCGAGTAGTAGCGCAGTTAGACAGAAAACCGCGCATGGACTGTCTTCCACGACCCTCTGGGTATATAGGAAGCCCCATAGCTACTTGAAGCCTCGCCATAGAAAACCTTCGGCCGTCTTGTGGCTACAGTACACCGGAACAGCACTCGGAGAGATTACTCGCCCGTACGATAGTAGTCGGGTTGTACGGCTAAGGGTACGGTCGATCCTCCTTAGTTAGAGCCCTGAAACATTGGGCCGAGTACTACTGTCAGACCCTTATGTATATTGCGATCTGTAGCACCTGACACTCCTCAAGACCATATTTTCCTTTCTATCGGGGGATCACACATCATCTATTCCAGATCAGCGAGTGTAGCAGTAGCAGACATCAGTCTCGCAGCTCTATCAGATCAGTATCAGTAGTGATCCACGATTCAGATCTCTCAGATCCACCAGATTGGAGTAGTGGTGAAGGGTTCCTGTGTCTGGCTATAATTTTCGCAGGACTTTTGGCGGCATTGACATTTTGAGGATTTGGTGACTGCAGTATTGATCAAGAAGGAGTAAAACTCCGTTAGGAGCTTTAAAAAAAAATATATATATATGAGATCTTCCGAAGCACTTATTTGTGATCTAGCCCATCAGCATCAGGACAACGAGCTGAGCACGGTGGTACCATTCAATTTCTACACATTTTTTTTTTTTTTGCGGTAACAATTTTTCAGCAAGTTGGTGTATGATAGCAACTAGAGCTCAAGCAATGGCCAATGAAAGACTAGACAAACTTGAAACAGATATGAGCAAGCTCAACAATAAGTTTGACGAACCATATAGCATGGTACAGCAAGCACTCGATAAGGGCAAGGAGCCAGCTCTCGAGGACCTCTATAATGACCATGAGGGTGTGTCTAGCCACTCTCCTCACGTCGGGCACACCCATCCACCACCCAACAGAGATCTCCCACTCAGTCAGCAACCTCCCAAGTTGGATATGCAGAAATTTGACGGTTCTAACCCATCCGCATGGCTAGCACAAGTGGAACAGTATTTCAAATTAAATCGTCTCCAAGATGATTGGACTAGGATTGGAGTGGCGACCATGTACTTGGACAATCAACGATGGCAATGGGTGGAATGGCATCAATGTCGCAATGCACCTTTTTCGAGTTGGGTCCAATTTTCCAAAGCCCTTCGAGATCGCTTTGAACAGGGAGACTCCTTTTTGGGCAGTCTCACTAAGCTCCGACAGATGGGTACAGTGGATGAATATATCACCGCTTTTGAAGCCTTAGCCTTCCGCACTCAGCATCTCTTCGATGAGTTCTACATGGAATGTTTTATCAGTGGTCTTAAAGAAGCCATCAAAGCTCAAGTTCTACTCCACCACCCTCCCACATGGACGGAGGCTTGCCAGGTAGCCCATAAGGTGGAACGTGCCTTAACATCCCAATACAGCTGCCCCAATTTCCCCACTAAAGGTCGTCCCCCACAAGCTCATACCATGACTCAGACGCTTAAGGTCCAAAAGGTATCACCTCAGGAAATGGCCGAGAGAAGGAAGCAAGGACTATGTTACTACTGTGATGAAAAATATTCCCCTGGCCATAAATGTAAGGAGCCCAAGTTTTTTCAAATTGATGCCACTGACTACAGCTCCATTGAGGAAGATCCACCTCTTGAGGAACAGGAGGCGATAGAAGAAGACAACCAAAAGGAGATTGTATCTGACGACCCAGTTATTTCGCTCAATGCGTTGGCAGGAATCTCTTCCCCTCAAACTCTCAAAATCAGGGGTTTTCTTAAACATCGCCCAGTAATAGTCTTGATTGATAGTGGAAGTACCCATAATTTCATCCATCAAAAAATCGCAGAAGCAGCACATTGTTTTGTACGGGCAGTCTCTAACTTCCAGGTCCAAATTGCAGATGGGGGCACAAGGAAATGTGAAGGCCATTGTGAAAATTTCAAACTTCAAATGGGGGATTATCAGTTGAAAACCCACATGTTTGCCATACACATGGGGGGATGCGACATTGTCCTAGGTGGTGAATGGCTCCGCACCCTTGGGCCAATCACAATGGATTTCCAGGAGTTATATATGAGTTTTAAGCAGAACAACTCCACATATACCCTCTGTGGCCTCCAGGCAGGAGCACCTTCTGTCATCAGCTCGCATCGGATGGAAAAATTGTTAAAAAAGGGTCATCATGGAGTAGTAGCACAATTTAATGCAATCTAGGTAGTTGAAACCAGACCTCTGCCAATTCATCCTGAGATGCAACAGCGTTTAAATACCCATCGAACGGTCTTTGACAAGCCTCATGAGCTTCCACCCTCGCGAGGGGAACATGATCATAGCATCACCTTGGTTCCAGGGGCTCAACCCCCAAATATGCGGCCATACAGATATCCATTCACTCAAAAGAATGAAATAGAAAAGATCATCAAGGAATTGTTGGAAGCAGGTGTCATTCGTCCCAGCATTAGTCCTTATTCATCCCCAGTGGTCATGGTCCTCAAGAAAGATGGGGGGTGGCGGATGTGTCCCGACTTCAGGGCCCTCAACAAGTTAACAGTCAAAGATAAATTCCCCATTCCGGTGGTTGACGATTTGCTGGACGAACTCAATGGGGCACAATTCTTCACCAAGTTGGATCTTCGCTCCGACTATCACCAAATTCGCATGAAGGAAGTCGACATTCCCAAGACGGATTTCAGAACTCATGAAGGCCATTATGAGTTCCTGGTCATGCCATTTGGTCTCTGCAATGCCCCTTCTACTTTCCAGAGTCTTATGAATCACATCCTCAAACCATATCTCAGGAAATTTGTCCTGGTCTTCTTCGATGACATTCTCATCTACAGTGGCACCTGGGCGGCACATCTTTAGCATGTAGATCTACTATTGCAACTACTCCACAAGCATAAATTATTTGTCAAGATGTCAAAGTGTAAGTTTGGCATGAAAGAAGTTGAGTATTTGGGCCACATTGTGGGACGTGAAGGTGTCAAGGTGGACCCCAAAAAGATCCAGGCAATGCAAGAATGGCCTCAACCGAAGACATTGAAGAGCTTGAGAGGACTTTTGGGTCTCATAGGCTATTATCGAAAATTTGTCCACAACTATGGTCGCATAGAGAAACCACTCACTCAACTCCTCAAGAAAAATTCCTTCTTCTGGACCGAGGAAGCACAACAGGAATTTACCGCGCTCAAAAACGCCATGTGTACCACCACAGTCTTAGCCCTACCGGACTTCACCAAATCATTTGTCATTGAATGTGATACATCGGGAACAGGTATTGGAGCGGTTTTAATGCAGGAAGGGCGACCATTGGCCTTCACCAGCCAACAACTAAGTGGGAAGAATCTGGGCCAATCTACCTACGAGAAGGAAATGATGGCCATCTTACATGCAGTCGAGAACTGGGGACCTTACTTGTTGGGGCGACATTTCCAAATCCGCACAGATCATCACAGTCTTAAATATTTTCTGGAGCAACGCCTATCTTCCTCACAATAAAACAAGTGGCTCGCCAAAATGCTGGGATATGATTATGAGATCATTTACAAGAAAGGGAAAGGCAACCGGGTAGCAGATGCATTATCGCGCCAATTTGAGGAGGAAAGTACTCTGCTCGCAATTTCCCTCCCAATTCCAGA
>APFE031719809.1:0-13880 GCA_000404065.3 Pinus taeda
CCCTGAAGTCTACGGGAGCGTCTCGGTGGTTCAGCCACAGCTAAAGATTTTTAACTACTACACACGAAATCAAAGTAAAATCTCAAGAAAAACACCTAAGGTCACTAAGAACCAAACAATTTTGAAACACACGCCTAAAGAATCTAGGGCGCCAAACCAAACACAAACAGTAGTTTCCGGACCAAAAACACTAGTTGGTGATGAAATTCAACCTCGTAGGATTCAGTACAGAAAGAGCGGGTGGAACAGTTACCCCGGCAACCTGCTTAATGAATAGACTGGACCAAGTTCCTCCACTTTAACCGTCTCGAGTGAAGTAAACCCCCCAGAAAATCCAAGTGAGTCTAGCCGACGTCTGCTCCAGGTACAGTGGGATCTTCCCACCACCGTCACCTTGGGTAGAATCCTAAGATTATGGCCACTAAGGGGTTACCAACAGCAACAAATACACCTGGGAGAACAATCTACACTCCGACAGCACGCAAGGGCAGAGTAACAAGCTCAATCCCCTTACCGGCTCCTTGACAATGGTCAATCCAAGGTTTACCGATAAGTGATCCCCTGCCTCCTCAACAATAATCTGAGGTTTACCGTTTGTAATACGTGCGTGTCTGGCGTCGTTCCCAACGAGGGAGGATTGATCCCCTCACTGGTTCGGACACGAGCTCGTGCTTCTCCTTTAAGAGGAGCTTTCCCAGAATATAAATGTAACAGTTGGATTTATTCTATCACAAGATAAGCTACTTGTTTGGATTTAATAGTCTTGGAGAGTAATTACTCACCTACTCCAAGACACTAGCCTGATCTATGTTGGTGCTTCAGAGCCCTAGAAAATAAAAAATTCTAAGTTACTTTTACTTTAAGCGTTGATTTTAATGGTTGTTCTTAAAGACAAAGGTGATGGAGATGAAACTTGATGGTGTATAGACTCGACTCCAATTCTCTAAAAGATGCACCTAAGATGATTTGATAATTTTCTCTTTTCAATGAATGTTCTAATTAAGAGAGTTGAGAGAATGGAATCTTTTCAATAAAAACAACTTTCTCAAAAGACAATCAAAGAAACAATTCTCTTTATCTTTCAAAGCGCACAAAACATGACCACTCTTTACTTCACGAAAAAATTCCTTTCTCTTTCAAAGACGTCAAATGCTACTCTAAAGCAAATTTTTGCAAAGGAGATCGTTGATATTTTCCTATTTAATAAAAGCATGTAAAACTAATCTAATCAAAGCAATTTCAAGATCTATGAAAATCTATGAAAAATCACTCAAAAGCAAATAAAGGAAATTTACCTAATCTTTCACTAACAAGTAAATCTAAGAAGCAAAAGCTTACTAGAATGATTCCGGGATGTTTTACTTGGCAACAATCAGTCCAAGGACTAGTTTATGCAGAATCACAAACTAATCAAAACAAAAACTCAATCTCTTTTTGTTCTTTTTGAAAATGAAATTCACAACTTTAAATGAACAAGCTATATCGAAATTTTGCAAAGAGGCAACGCAAAGGTAGGTCGCTCACTCGGGTAGACTTTACGACTGGTCCGACTCCTAAGAAGACTGACAAAACCAGAGATATCTAAGGCTTCGCAACTTCTAAACCCAAAGTCACTACAGGACCAATAAAAATCGAAACCCTACGGCTAAAATCTCAATGAATTTCACTAAAACTTTCGACACTAATGGAACAAGTGCAGGTGAAGATTTTGACAGACAACCAGTGGATCTGGGTAGTGAAGACTAAGAAAAACAAAATCTAAAGGGAAGAAATGGATAAAATTGGAAATTTCTCAATTTTAACAGGGTACGCAGGCAGCCTGTTTAACCAGGTGCGTCTACACTCTGTGTGCAAAGATACAGTGCGTACAAGTACGCACTGTGTCTAACTCAGAGGTTGCGTACTGCTGTAAAATGAAGAAAAACTAAAAACAAACTAGACTCTAAGCTAATCCACCAAAAAACACAGTCAAGCAATCAAAAAACAAAAGAAACAAGACTCTTTTAAGATCAAAGTAATACTTAAAAGAAAAATAAAGCACATCAATGGATTCCCCAGTGGAGTCGCCAATTTGTCATGCGGAAAGAGTTATTTTTGCTGACAAAACTAACCTCCCTAGGAGTCTACGACTCTCTAGTGACAAACAAGACAATTAAGAGCAATCCTTCTCTAAACACACATTATTCTATGAGAGATCAAGTGCTTTCCGATCTTACCTTAGGTCCAACGCTTGTTGTAGCAGTCCAGCCTTTGCTGATCCAGATGAGCTCCTCCTTCACTTTAAGACCTGCATACACTAACAAAGCAAACGATTACATAACACCTGAATAATTCATAAACAAAGCATATTCATCACATAGACCAAGGAGTACATGAAATAATTCATTAACAACAAATCATTGAGAAGAATGGACTTATTTGTATTAAGGAAAAAAAAAAGGAACCATTACAACCTGAGCCTTGGTGTTGTGCAAGCTCCTCCCAGGGTCCAACAAGAGATTTCCTCTACTTTGACAAGCTCACCCACTCCCAATATGGCAACAAGGAAGGATAGTGATCTCTCCTCACAAGTCAACAATGGAAGTCCTAATTCCAGCAGCATTTACCCTTTAGAATGTTCAGCTTTCAACCTCCCCTCCTTTGGCCCAAGGCCTGTATTTATAGTATTCTAGAGGAAGTTATTCAGTTCCAACATCAATGGGATACTCCCTCCTTTGGATGGGGTAGCTCCTCTCTTGATGGGATAAGTTCCTCTATCATAGGGATGCATGAACCATCTGGAGGCGCTCAATACACGTCAAACACTCTTCTAGAAGGCTCTAGAAGTGACCACAAGTAACTTTTTAAAGATGAAACTTGCGCCTTTTGACCTTTACAGGGGTACACACCCAACCTTTGGCTTACAGAGCGTACAAGTACGCAAGTACAATGTGTTTGGAGTGCGTACACGCAGGCAAGGTAGAGAGAACCTGCATACCCAGAGATAAACGTGTTTTTAAGTGACTTTCTCTCTTTTTGAAGTTTGACATGAAGAGCAGAGGTATGAAGCTTGACAAGGAGGACAATATGACTATTGATGGAGCCATATTAACTGCAGATAGTCATGGTGACAAATTTCAGTGTAACAGGGAGCTAAGAATAATTGAAGATAGTTCTTTTGAAGGCACTATAACAACAAAGGTAGGAGTAGTAGTTGAGATTGGATGGTCGACAAATATAGCTAAAGGTGTGTTGAATAATGGTAGACTCATGATGATATGTCACACATATGTTTATAAGAAATCCTACATATTTATGTTTGAGTTGATGGGGTTTGTAATTATACCTGGGGCATACCACCATTGTAGTGTAGGTTTTTGGTCACCCATAAACTGCTTGTTAGAGGGTTAGTTGAGAAGGCCCTTAGCATGGTTGAAGTTCAGTCGCGAAAACCCTAGATATGGTTGCAAAAATTGAGATGATGATGATGATGATGAAGGGCGAGTCACAAGTATAAATAAATGTATGTTTAATGAACCATGTGCATGAAGGTGCATCCAAGTAGACTGAAGATTGTAGCAGTTGGGTACCCATACATTTCGGTGGATGGTTATTTCTTTAAATCAATGTCAAACTTATGATCTTATTTGTAAACACCAGTCTGTACTAGATGTGGACTTCATTCTAATTGAGATTGAGAGAAGTAGTCATCAAGGGGAGTGTTAGAACATGTAATTCCCACTTGTCTCAATATGAGTCTATTCTTATTAGTTAGGAGGTTTTTTAATCCTAGTAGGATGGTTTACATATTCTCTTGAACTAGTAGTCCTATATTAGTGTGCAGTTGAGATATTTGTTCAACCATGTCAAAGTTAGTTTGTTTATCTTTATACAACACTTTATGTATCTATATGTAACATCATTTGATCAAGAGAAGTATTGTGTGTGTGTGTTCAATAATTCTACAGTGACATTGAAGTATTCCATTTATGGTCAACATTAATTTTCTTTTTTAATTTATATTTATAGTCCATATTAAAAGATACTTTTGTTCTTAATATTTTTTATTTCTTAATGTAAATATAATTTATTTTTTTAAAATATTTTCGATTAAATAAATTTGTTAAAATATAGTGTCATATATATAAGCCAACATAAATCCATATTCACTCTAAAACTACTAAGCATAGAGAGGGATTAAATCTCTCAAGATGCAAACCTCTTTTTGATTTCTCTCGGATCTTGGTAGATCTTGAGCTAAGATAGATCTTTGCTAGTTTTGAACAAGACACTAGTAAAATGTTTTAACTATAAGGAATTTTTAAATTTTCACTTGTTTTGAATAACATATACAATTATTTTTGTTATTAATATTTTTAAAATTTCACATCTCTCTATCTCTATCATACATTGAATTAGAAAAACTTCTCAACATGCATATTGATATATTTGATTTATAATCCATATTAAACTTGTTTTTTTGTTATTAATACATTTTAAAAATTATATATGAAATCCATATTGAGAATGGAATAAATTACACATCTCCCTCACAGTGGAACGTAAAAATATAAGAAATTTTGTAATTTAAATTCTTTTATTTTTCTCTATATAAAATTATCTTATTTATCATTGGTAGTGATTTTTATTTTTTGTTATTAGCATATATTTGTTTTAAATGTTACATTCCAATTGAAAATTGAATGAATTACACATCATGTAGTATCAATAATATTATTCTTACATGTCATTTGTCAACTCCATATTTAGTAGTGAAGGAATTACATATCTTCCTCACATTAAGAATAAATTAATTTTTTACATTATCTCTCTATATAAGGTTTGATGTAAAATTAAGTTGGAAATTGAAGTATTTTAATATTTATGGACAACAATGATTTTTCTTGTTATTAATATTTTTTTTTTTTTAATTTGTTAAAGTAAGTATTATTTTATTAATTTTAAATATAATGTTACGTGACAACATCTCCCTCATATTGGGTTGTTAAGATGATGGAATATCTTTGTCAAGGAACATTGCTATTAGAGTCCTTATTGCTAAGTTTCATTATATTATTGTAACTACTAAAGATAGGTAGAAGAAAGGAAGTTATAGTGGAGAGTAGTCCATAACTTGGGTGGTCCTCCTAAAATCAGATTTTTCATTTCCCTTGAGTTCACAAATAAGGTGCTAACCAAGGACAATGGGAAAAAAGGAATTGGTCTGGTTTTGTTTGGTGATATTTGTCTAAAAAATATTGTGAAACTGAACATTAGCTTTTTGTTCATTGTCCTTTCATTAATATTTTGTGGGGAGAATTGTCCCAAAGCTTTAACCAACAGTTTAGGGGGGATACTTTTTCAATATGGATTGTTTGTAAACTTTGTAATCTAGCACATTACAAATCCCTTCTTTGTTTTGAGTTATGAGGAGTGGGCATTACCATGAAAAATATGAATTTTGATGATAAAAAGACCTATTTAGGAAGGTTGGTTCATCAAATCAAACTCACTTTTAGTGAGGGAAGAAAGTCTCCAAAAAATAAATTCAAATACTTTTACAAGAACCATGTTTGATTTCAATAGGGCTTGGGTTTTTTTAGATGATGCTTGTTGAGGTGCTATAGGTGTTTGTGAAGTGGGAGAATTCGTTTAGAAACAGTGGAAACCAAAACACTATTGCAAGGGGTGGTGAATCAATAGTGTCGCCAGATTATACAATTCTTTAGAATTTATACTTTTCAATTACTTTAACAATTATTCATGGATCAATAACACAACTCAACATACCATAATCATCATCATGCACATGAGAAACATATACATAAGACACCAATTTTCCTTTTATTTCTACAAGCTTCAACTTGATTACATCATTGTCATACAAGCTACTACTTGTAGGTTTATCATCTGCCACTGAAATGAAATTCTAACCCTTCTCGTTTATCAGTCTTCACTAAAAGGCACTGTTTCTCTTGCTCATTTATCGGTATTTATTAAAAGGGACTCTTGTCCCTGCTCATTTATTAGCCTCTACTAAAAAAGACTCTTTCCCCTACTCATTTATCATCCTCTCCTGAAATAGATTCTTGCTCTTGAAATACAAGCTACTATTTGTTGGTCGTGTTGAGTCATCTTTCATCCATTTTCAAACTAGAAGCAATAGACCACATTCCTCCATAAACAAATAAATTTCTCAACTTCAACTGCTCACCAAAACCACCTTACAAACACCAACAATCTCTCATTACTAAACAAATCACCAAACACATCAATAATCATTAATTACTAATCAAACACCAAACATACTCACCAATGACATCAATATTTTGTAATTTATCAAAAAATAAATACATCAAAAACCCACTCAAACCATATCACTGATTTATTCTATATTTTCAAACACTTTTGAAAGTGTACATAGCTTCCCCTTATCCTAATATTGTTTAATCAAACACTACAATCTTAAAATTATTTAAAATGCCTTAATGATTTTAAAGCAAGTTTGTTTGAGTGGTGTTTTATAGGAAAAGTTGCTCATATACAAAAATACAGATTGTAATGTCTTAAAATAATAAGACAAATTAATGAACTTTATTCCATGTATTAAAACATAAACTAAACCATAATAAAATATTAATATCTTATATGTTAAAAGATATTAATAAACCGTATTCCATAGGTTAGAACAACAAAATCAAAATACCACTAAAAATCAATCCAAAATTTTGAATGTGCTAAATGTAAAGTGGCATAATAACTTTTTCTTTTAATTGGGATGGTCCTTCTTCCCAAGACTAACGAGGATCAATCTAAAAAATTGACTAAATGCCATGTTGTGTACAGACTGACCTTTTGTATTGTATTAGCTTTAAATAATGTTCCACTCTATGACCATATTAGAAATGAATATACCATTTTATAAAATTATTATTTTCTCGAAGAAATTTTATGAAATTTCATAAACAAGTTGTATACCCACTGGATTGCAATATTGAAAACCCAAAATGTTTTAAATCAGACTTTCTTTAATTCTACTAAAAAGGAGGAGTTTTGAAACAGGTAAGTCTGAAAAGATATTAAACATAAACATATGGAGTTGTCTATAATGCGATTTTTTGGAGATTCTGGTGACAGAATTCAGCGGAAGAAATGAGGTTAAATCTTGATTTTTAGCAGTTAAAATGGTTTTTTAATTACATATTTGGATTCAGCGCCCTGAAAAACCCCTGGGAGCCATTGCTTGTGCAGAAACTAGCTATCAAACTTGGGATTCCAATGAATTGCTTCAGATCTGAACTCTTGTAGAGCACTAGCTACGCAATATATATGTTATGTATGTTATGGCAACATATCGACATAGTTACCATAAATTCCCTCGAATATGGGCAAGTACGAAAGTTCGATGAAATTTGATTCGAATATTGTATTCGATGACATTTGCTTCAATCTGTCTGAAAATGTACTGTTTTTAGGTTTATTTCGAGGATTTGTTGTTTCGGGGAATAGAATGTCGATGACATTTGCTTCAATTTGTCTGAAAATTTACTGTTTTTATGTTTATTTCGAGGATTTGTTGTTTCGGGGAACAGAATGCGATAGGTTAATTATTTTATTCACACAGGATGCTAATAACAATATTTTCATCAATGCAAGCGTTTTTTTATAAAATTAGTTGGACAAACACTATTCAACCCAGCCAATTCTAGATCTCTATTTTCGTCTTTCCATCCAATCCTAAATCTTTATTTTCTTCTTCTTCTTTCTTCTTAAAATTTAGATCTCTATTTTCATCTTTCTCGCAAATCTTAAATCTCTGTTTTCTTCCTCCTCTTTCTTCTTAAAATCGTTAGAACATCAATCACGACAGCGCCGACGGTGCTGCCCACTGTTCCCACATTAGCAAGTTTAATGTGAGTCGGCAAGAGGTAAGAGATCAGTTCAATTCGAGATCATTATTGCTTCTCTTGCGTATGTATCTATAAATAATTATATTTAGTAATGAAATAAGAAGCTCTTTCATGGAGTCTTTGGTGTGTTTCTGTCATGGTATCAGAGCCCTGTTTCAGCTGTAGCTACTGTTTGAGGAAGGGCGAGAGTTGTGGAAGTGCAGTGGATGTGTGGATCAAACACTCAACTAAAGGGCTCGGTGGTGTGCGATGGGAAGACTGTCAAGGAGAGTAGGTCGGAGAGCTATTGCCACCGTGTGAGGAGCTAGTGTGGCTTGAAGAGTTGTTGTGTGTGTGAAGGCTAAGTGTGAAGCCATAAATCAAAGTCAGTGCTGGAGAATTTGGCACTTGACAGTGTTGACTGTGTGGGTTTGTGGCTGGTAGAGACAGTGAGAGAAAGATTGAAGCGCAATGGAGTTTTTCCTGTGGAGAAATTTGAAATTGCTGATCTTGAGTGGTGTAAAGTGACCACTATTGTGGCTGTCTGGAAGCCCAGCTTGTGGAAAGTATAAATGGTGAATCGTTGGAATGGATTAAGTGTATGGGTTCCACACATCGTTGAAGGAGCCAAGCCCGGAGAGAACCCTTGTTTCTAAAGTTAGAGAAAGTGTGTTTGGATTCTTTTCTTTAAAATAAAGTTTTAAGGAATTATATTGGGCCATTGTTTATGTTTGTTGGTTGTGTGGATATATCCTCTGTTGAAAAACAAAGCAGTATTGAAATCGTTTGAATGAATGCCAGTCTGCCTTGTGTGGATGTGTATTGAAATCCTATGGAGCGGCTGCAAGGAAGTGAGAGGCAGATCTGAGCGTTGTGCTAATACTAAGTAACCACGTGGTGTAAAGGAAGCTGTCGAGTTTCCATCCCGTTTGAGCCATGAAGACTTGTTGAAAGAGCCCCGCTTCCCTGGTTCGTTTGTGGATGTGTGAGTGGCAACGTTGAATAACCTTGGTAGTGAAACGAAAGAATGTCGGTTCTAATGTATTTTTGTTGATGCGTTCTCTGTGTTTAGTGTGCGTTGTTTTTTGTGAATCGAAGCTAATAGAACTTGTGGTAAAATAAGCGTGGAGCTTTGAAGCTGGAGTTGGAGTTTGACTTCAACGTGTACGGTGTAAGCCTTGGACTAGAGCGTGGATTGTGCATAGTTAATCAAATCAATAGTTAAGATGTGTTGTGTGTTTACTGAGAAGAGTCTGCAAGGATCCGTAGCTGCTGTGAGGTGAAGTAGGCCATTGTTGCCTGTTGTGATGTGAAGTGAGAGGGGTGAAAGCCCGGAGTTGTTTGTTGCGGTGGTGTGCAGGGAAAGCATGAAGTTGTTTGTTGGGTGCCATTGTTGTGAGGCATCGATAGGATTGCGTTGAGGGCTTGAAGGCACGGTAGTGACTACTAGAAGAGTTGTGAATTGTGTGGAGATATTACCACGAAGGATCCCGTTGTGCTTGCGTGGACCTGCAACGGTCATCAGATGTGGCCTAGAAACTAGTAGTGAGTAGAGCTGTTGACCATTGATCTTGTGAGAATGCTGATTGAGTGAAGCCCCAGTTGTGGCAAAGGAAAAAAAATTGTCGTAGTTCTGTTTGGTAGTGGGTTAAGCAGGCGTACCGTACCTACGGAGTGGGCAGAGAAGCTAATCGTGGAGGCGTCGGAGGAGATTGTGTGTTGAGCTTGGAGGAGCTGGAGAGATGACCGTGGGAGCTGATCGACTGAGCGTGGAGCTGCAACTTATGACCGATGCATGTGTAGCAGAGTGAGAATTGTATCCACATTTGAGAGTGCGTGGAAAAGTCTCTATGCCTACATCCAATTTGAAGTTGAGTTTGTTAGTGCTCAATCCTAGGAGGAGAAGATAAAGGTTAAAGATTGTATAAAGATCTTGCTACCAACGTGAGTGGAGAGGCTTGGTAGAAGGTCACTGGTCTAATTCGAGTATAATGTGTGGGATAATGTTGGATACTCATCTTTTTGATGATGCATTTTTAAAGAGTTTATATGGAAGTATTTTTGGGCCTGGTAGTATTTTTTATTCAAGTAATATTTTTGAGTCACAAGAATTATTAGATAAATAAAAAAATTTTATTGATGAACATAAATATTCAGAGCTAGATTCCATTCTACATGAGAGAAAAACTTGCTTGTCCCTGAACCCAATTGTTAGTAATGTGATTGGATCTGTTTCTAAGATGGTTGTGACAATGGAGGATACTACTATAGATGTTGTTCAGAAGCTGCTCATGATCGAAGATGAGTGCATTTTGGTGGCTCCTCATGGAAAGTGGGGAGAGCATGGATTGGATTATATTGTTTTCACTATTCAGGATGTTGCCTTGCATCCCAATCCGGAAAAGGTTGTTGATATTAAGTACATAAGCAAAGAGCAGAGGAAGTTAATAAAGAAAGCTAAAAAGATGAAGGAAAAACTGCACCAGCAAATAAACAAGCATAGACCCCTTAGTAAGAAAACAAAAATGAAATGTTTTGTTATAAGGCTCGCTGAGACTTAGACCAGAAAGTTAAAGTTTAGGTCGTACTGATTAAGAAGAAGTGTTAGAACATTAATTACGACGACACCAATGAGGCCGCCCATTGTTCCCACGTCAGCGAGTTTAATGCGAGTCGGCAAGAATCAGTAAGATATCAGTTCAAGCCGGCGGAGATCATTAATGATTCTCCTACGTATGTATCTAAATAATTATATTTAGTAATCAGTGTGTTTCTGTCATTAAAAAAAAAAGAAAAAATGCGTGGAAAATTTGCTGCCCAGAAAAGTTGCCACCGATTTTTGTTGTCAAGCACGTTCGGTTTCTGCGGCCCCTAATATGGACCTGATGGAATTATGGCATTGGACTTAACTCCATTGTTATCAGTTGAGGGATCATTTCACCTGCACCGAACCAAGGTAGAGGGAGGCCACCGGGTTCTGGTAGGAAGCAATAGTCGGCCGCTCTTGGGGAATGGCTTGTTGGCTCTGCAGGGATGGGTTTCACGCCTCATGTTATAAAAATAGCAGCAAGTGAGGATGTTGCAACTAAAATAATAGAATTCTCCCATCAAGGGCCCAGAGCAGTTTGTATTCTTTCAGCCGACGGTGTAATTTCTCGTGTGACACTTCAACAACCATCAACTTCTGGTGGTACCATAACTTTTGAGGGCCGGTTTGAGATACTCTCCTTATCAGGCTCGTTCTTATTTACAGAGAATGGTGGAACACGAAGTAGAACACGTAGTCTGAGTGTTTCACTAGCTGCTCCTGATGGCCGTGTTATTGGGGGAGGGGTGGATAGATTGTTAATGGCAACCAGTCCAATGCAGGTGGTCGTAGGAAGCTTCATTTCAAATGGTTGAAAAACCCAGGCCAAGCCACTGAATCCTGAACCTTCCATCGCCCAGTCAAAGGCAGGGTATTCAGGAGGTCTAGCAGTGGTCATCCCCATCTCAAAGGGTGCTGTGAATGAGTCCTCGGGAGGTAAAACTGGTGGTGCAGGTAACCCTTCACTTAATCAAAATATGGGAGGTTCAGTTAGCAATACTTCTGCTCAGAAACCCATACAGAACACAACCACATCCCAGTCCATGGGACGGCCAGGCTCGTAGTCTACAGGAGATTTAAGACGCAACACTGATATTAACATGCCTTTACCTGGGGGGTAACTATACAAATGTTCGGAATCTTTTCTGTGGCTATTTGACTGACTATATTTTTCAGTGATCAGGTCAATGGAGAAGGGCCTTAAAGGCAGGTGGATTGTTTTCAATTCTCTTTTTTGGATAGTTTCTGAAGGATCATCGGTTTGTGTATACTCTTGTAAACTAACCGATAACAGTTAAAACAACTATGAAAGCTGGAACAGCTTTTGACATGAGATAAAAACCTCTTATTGTAGTTTTTGTTGGAATTTAATTCCAACTGCAAACAATTAATACAGAATAGAATCTGATTTTCAGCAATTAATTTCAGATTGTTCAGTGCCACAAAAGTCCACTGATATTTTGGGCATTAAATTCAGAATTAAATCCCCTGCAGACAACCGACTTGTTTTTGCTGAAAAAGGCATCGCCGCCTTGCATCACCGCCTTCTGCAATAAATACAAAGATAGAGATCAGCAGATATTTTGTTTAATATATTGTTTAACTCAGATCTTTATTTTTTCTATAAATGTAAACGCACAACAGTTTTGTTTATTAATGAGAAGAAGTGCAAGAGAGGCAGCGTAAGCAGAAAAGAACAGCAGTTCTGTTTTCTGTGATTTAGAACAACAGTTTTGTTTTTGTACTTTGAGCGAAGGTTAGAAGAACAAGTGTGTCTCTTCTGTAAATGCACAGCAGTGCTGAACCTGCGATTTTTTGAGTTAGAGAAAATCGATTTCTGGAACTGAAGTGTTCCTCTTGTAACACCTAAGTTTTCTGTATCAGTTTTGTTTACAGTTCATAAATACAAGTTTACTGTTTTGTTGATGTTCAGTTGCTGTTACACCGAGTGTCAAAAACACTTTGTTATTTCTCTGTAAGTCTACTAGTGATTTGACGCCCCTTGTTTTAGTTGTTGTAACACCAAAGCGTCAATTTCTTAAAGTGACTTAGCGTCAAAAACAGTTTTCTGTTTTTCTGTGTTAACAAAAAACAGAGTATTTTTCCTGTTGCTGCAACACCACGATCAGCGTTGCTGCAACACCGATTCCTGTTGCTGCAACACCAAGTCCAGAAAAGGAAATTTTCAGTTTTCTGTGCAGAAACAGAGCAGTTTTGTGTTGTCTGTTTTTTAAGGAATTTAGCAGAAAATTCCATCATGATATCAGAGTGTTGTTCTCTGATCTTTTGTGTTTGAAATCACCATAAAATTCCAACATGGTATCAGAGCTAGTCTAGGCACTCAGTGAGTCAAAAACAGAGTTTGTTTTTCACTGTAGGAGCTGTAAGAAGTTTGAAAAGCAGATTTTTTTTTCCAGCAGAGAAAGTTTTTGCTTGTTTTTAATTTTACAGTCAGTATCTCTTCTTTACCTATACAGAGTTAAGATGGCAGATGCTGGAACATGTTTGACAAATTCCCAACTGCCACAATTCAATGGGAAAAATCACAATGATTGGTCCATAAAAATGAAAGCATTGTTTGCTTCTCAAGGAATATGGGAGCTGGTTGAAACTGGCTATGCTGAACCTGCAGATGCAACAGCGCTGGCTGCTTTGACAGCAACAGAAAGAGACCAGCTGAAGAAGGATGCCAAACCCCTCTTTTTACTCTTCCAATCAGCACATGAAAGTATCTTTCCACGGATTGCAGCAGCAACAAAGTCCAAAGAGGCATGGGATACTCTCAAAACTGCCTATCAAGGCATGGAGAAGGTGAAGACTGCAAAGTTGCAGATGTTGAGGAGAGACTTTGAAACACTCAGCATGAAGGAATCTGATACAATAGATTCATTCTTCACTCAAGTTATTGGGCTGATAACCCAGATTAGATCTCATGGTGAAATTCTTGAAGAAAGAAGGATCGTAGATAAGATCTTGAGAACTTTACCCTCAAGATTTGAAGCTGTTGTGGTAGCAATAGAAGAAACAAAAGATCTCTCACAGTTCACGGTAGATGAACTGAGTGCTTCTCTTATGTCTCATGAACACAGACTAAGTAGAGGAATAGATTCCTTTTTTGAGCAAGCATTCAAGACTCAAATGTCTTTCAGCCAAAGAAAAGGTAGAGGCAAAGCAAATAACAGAAGTCATGGAAGAAGCCAAAACAGAGGCATATATTATCCTGCAAGCACAAGCGGAAAGAGCTGCAATCAGAACCAAGATGAAAGTTCAAGCAAACAGCAAGTTCATGGACAGAGGTATGACAAATCCCAAGTCCAATGTCATTATTGTAAGAAATATGGGCACTATGCCAATAAATGTAGGAAAAAACAAAATGACATGAATAGTAGGCAGAATGTTAATTTTGCAAATGAAGAAAATAAGAA
>APFE031719809.1:16562-36044 GCA_000404065.3 Pinus taeda
TTGCCAAAGAAAGGTTTTGATCATTTCAGGAAATGCCTGGGTATGCAGCAGTTGAAATTAAGGGGGAGTGTTGGAATTTAATTCCAACTGCAAACAATTAATACAGAACAGAATCTGATCTTCAGCAATTAATTTCAGATTGTTCGGTGCCGCAAAAGTCCACTGATATTTTGGGCATTAAATTCAGAATCAAATCCCCTGCAGACAATCGACTTGTTTTTGCTGAAAAGGAATCACCGCCTTGCATCACCGCCTTCTGCAATAAATACAAAGATAGAGATCAGCAGACATTTTGTTTAATATATTGTTTAACTCAGATCTTTATTTTTCCTATAAATGTAAACGCACAACATTTTTGTTTATTAATGAGAAGAAGTGCAAGAGAGGCAGCGTAAGCAGAAAAGAACAGCAGTTCTGTTTTCTGTGATTTAGAACAACAAATCTATTTTTGTACTTTGAGCGAAGGTTAGAAGAACAAGTGTGTGTCTCTTCTGTAAATGCACAGCAATGCTGAACCTGCGATTTTCTGAGTTAGAGAAAATCGATTTCTGGAACTGAAGTGTTCCTCTTGTAACACCTAAGTTTTCTGTATCAGTTTTGTTTATAGTTCATAAATACAAGTTTACTGTTTTGCTGATGTTCAGTTGCTGTTACACCAAGTGTCAAAAACACTTTGTTATTTCTCTGTAAGTCTACTAGTGATTTGACGCCCCTTGCTTTAGTTGTTGTAACACCAAAGCGTCAATTTCTTAAAGTGACTTAGCGTCAAAAACAATTTTCTGTTTTTCCGTGTTAACAAAAAACAGAGTATTTTTCCTGTTGCTGCAACACCACAATCAGCGTTGCTGCAACACCGATTCCTGTTGCTACAACACCAAGTCCAAAAAACGAAATTTTCAGTTTTTTGTGCAGAAACAAAGCAGTTTTGTGTTGTCTGTTTTTTAAGAAATTTAGCAAAAAATTCCATCATGATATCAGAGTGTTGTTCTCTGATCTTTTGTGTTTGAAATCACCATAAAATTCCAATAGTTTTCCATTGCTTGTGTAGCATTTATGAGTTTGATATTGCTCTTCAGATTTGCTGACACTGATATTGATAGGGCACATCTTTTCTATGGTGTATTTTGATGATGTATTGGCCTTGATTTGTAAGGCTCAAATTGTATTAATGTTACTAAATGAACTTGGGTCCATGAATTGTGACCTGCACCTGACTTGGTTTTAAAAAAAAATCTCCATCGGCCACAAGTTCGGCTGTACTGGTCGAAAAAATTCGAAAATGGATTCATAGGATTCGATTCGACGGGTTATAATACGGGGTACAAAAATTTTGGTTTACGAAATTAATTCATGCTGACAGTGTTTTCCAACTCTGATACGAACCATCCCATGCAATTTTGAGCAACCAGGCTTGGCAGAAGACAACGCTCCAGCAAAACTTCTGATCAAGCAGCCAGCTTAAGATTATATACATGGAAACATTCATTCCGCTAGGAAATTCACCAGTTTCAAACTGGTTCTATAATTTTGGTTTATCAAAAAATTCTATATGAGAAATTTCGAGAAACAGTAATTTATATTTTAAAAAATGTTACAGTAATTTAATATTTAAAAAATTGCAATTAGAAAAGTAGCATGTTCCTTATTAGGAAAGGAGTTGTCTTCCGTGAGAATTATAAAATCTAATTGTAGTATTAGAAAAATATAGAGAAGGGTAAATTTTATACAGTAATTTATATTTTAAAAATATTATAAAAAATTTAATAATTTAATCATGATCATATTTATCCCATCCCTAGAAATTAAAACAACTCTGAAGAGTGCAAACGAAATTTAAGAAACTAAAACAATCATAAAGAGTACAACCTGATTAATGACACATTTTTAACCACAAATTGTAATTTTTTTTACTCGTTGGTTTAATAAAATTGCCCTTCATAATAAAAAAATTTGATGAAACTTAAATTTCAAATAGGTTGTTAAAATTTATTTGGAATATTACCATAAGTAAAATAAAAAACAACATAAATTCAAAATATTTTACGTCACAAAGTAAAATATTTAAAATCCATACTCTCATAGAATAAAAGTCAAAATTCTGGACACGTAGAACCAAAGATTTATGAGTCCCACGTCAGCTATAAAATGTCAAATCTCACAAGCTGCTAGAGGAATTCTGATTACTAAAAAAAGCGATGCCATTATTGTCCATTTTCTTTTTCAATTTAGCTCTCATTTCTTTATGATTTTTATAACCTATGATGTTATAAATAATATTGTTTTCTTAGTTTTCGCAAAATGCTAGATATCATTAAAATGTGAGAAGAAAAGTGAGCCAATTTATAGACACAAATTGAGCAACTGTGAACAAATCTCTGCAGTTTCGATTTCTCTACAAGCATTAAGTTCTATATTTCCAAATCCAACTGTCAGACTATTTTAATTATAATAATTGTCTACTGGTTTCAGTATATGTGGTCTTTGCATTTTTCTATAAGCCCCCTCAATCCTCCCAAATTGGTCATTCTCATTAACAATTTACAATTATCAAAATCAGACTTGGAGGTGCTTGGTATTCACTATCATTACGTTGACAATATCAACAACTGTAATAGTCTGCCTTTGTTATTACATTCATGTCTACATGGATGAAGCTTTCAAATTTTGTTGTATGAGTTCAAGTAGGTGTAGTTTTGTTACAGTTCAAAGTGTCTTTCTACTTAGAGGATATCATCAAATTGTAGTCTTCAACTTTCCAATGTCCTTTTCAGCTATCTCATTTAGAGTGCATAAATCTAGGCTTACTGTGTAATGGATACTTTTAGGCATGTTAAATTCTTATTGGATACATCTCTTCTTCGGTGAACTACACAAATGTGTTTTTGACTAATGGAAAATGATGAAGTTGTTGTTTTTTCTTTCCTTCAACAAACTATATAGGTATTCTTGGTCACTATGACAAACATTGTTGTTTGATCCTTAGTGTCCTCTTAAATGTTTACCATAGTTAGTTATTTCTAGAAATTATAAAAAGCTACTCATATTGACTAGGTCCCTTTTGCATCTATAATGCTTCTTGATTACAACCTACCACAAAAATGTCATTCCAATTGAAGGTTCAAGTTCCCCCAAAAGACAATTTCACTATGAATCTTAATAGGAAAAGCTTTTAGTGTGGATTTTAATATAGAAGAACCTGTGAATTTTAATACAAAAGATGTAGAGAGTTGTTCTTATCTCTAATGACACATATGTAATGACAATTAGGACATGAGGATTACATCACCAAGTTCCACTTCAGATGTGACCTCCTTGTCGCAATTGTTCCTCATGTCATTTCCAGAGAATTGAGAGGCTCTAGATTAGCCAAATCAGAGGGTACCAAGGGCTTTATATATGCAGATTTCAAAGGCTTTCTCTTCATAAGAATTTTGTAGGGTTTTTGGGAAAAAAATGGAGTCTGTCATGGGAAGACTAGAAATTGGCCTTGTGAAGCTAAATGGGGAAGATTTTGATGAGGAGGAACTTGAGTGACTCTCAATAGGGACAACCAGAAATCGATAGTGGGTGTCATTTTACATGAGACAAATTCCATGGTTGAACTCATTTCTAAAGATGTTGAAATCACATCGCCTTCAAGAAACCTTATCACTCTCAGTTATGGTTTCATGATGTACAACATCCTCTTCTTCTTAAGCTTTCAGCGTTACTTTGCACCTCTCAGTACACTTGTTAATAGATAGTTGTATACATACAAAACAAAAGGAAATGGTGAAGAATTCAAAGATGGCCAAAGAAAATGGAGCCTGGAGTACTTGATAACCACATGGGGCACACGGGGAGTTGCATACTGTTCATTTTTTGCTCTATTAATTTGTATCATGGACCTACCCATCTAAGGTTTGGTGAAGAGATTCCTTTTCCTTTTATTGATCGGGTTTGACCAGACTTCTTACCCATTTTCTGGGGTACAAGACTTGTTGTGAGTAGTTTTGGAATGGGATTTTACAGATCTCCTTCTACTGCCATTGATTTGAGTAATTTATTAGGGTTCATTGGTTTTTTGTCTTTTTTGCTTGGTATTCAGGTTTTTTGTCTTAGTCTTACCTCCCCTTCAAGATGGGTCCAAAGCAGAGGATCCCACCTCTACACCCAGGATTGTCAAATGTCTCTTCACCCATTAGTGTGGTGGACGGTGTCTCAGGATATACCATCATTAGGGTCTCTAGACGTAAGAGAACAAATTTCCCATCGTGGTCGAAAAATCAAGCCCCTCAAACCCTCTATTGCAAAACCAATCTTATCACTTCATTTTGATGTTAGTATTAGTATAACTCTAAGTCTGGTAGCATGAACAATGATGGGGAGGTTTTTTTATCTTTCACTGTATGTTTCACAGATTAAGGCGTTGATTCTAGAGCATTGGAAACATATTCTACATTGATTTTTGACGGTTAGTTTATTGGTAAATCAATGGATCCACTCCCACTTTGTTAATGAAGAAGATCTCCTAACTATCCTTAACTAGGCATGGGTGCTCAATAGGTGGTATTTGTGCTTCTAGAGATTTTTTGTAGGTTTCAATCCTCTTGTTCACAAACCTAGATTACAATACGTATGGGCAAAGTTGGTGGGTTTTCCACTGGAGCTGTGGACAAAGTAGGTTGTAGCTCAAGTGGGCATTTTATATACTTTGACGATAAAACCCTAGTAGGTTTCGACAAGCAAATCCTCTCGGTATTGGTGGAAATGGACCATAAGCTAGGGTTACAAGAGGAAGTTAGCATTTGGTTCGATCTTTCCTCCTTCTGTCAGCGACTCGATTATTGGAAGGATCCTTTTAGATGCTTGGTTTTCCATGAAACCGATCATCTCAGGGAAATGTGTCCCTCTAAGTGGATTTTGGGGAAAGAACATCCACAAATGACAAGGTTTTTTTCTGGTGGGAACCCCAAGACAAAGATCATTCCTCTGGTGGTGAAAAAGTACTCTATGATGCAAATGGGACTCTTCTTATGATGCCATATACTTATCCTAATGGTCTAAGCACAAAGGGTGCTCTAGGGTTTCAATGGAATCCCACTGGTTGGCTTCTCTCGACATCTCCTATTTTTGGTGGTTGGGTTTCTTTGTTAGACACTCCTGTGGATGTTGGCTCACAAGAAGAAGACGTTGCTTCTCAGGGAGGTTATCCTCTGGAAATTCAAGGTTCCGGGTCTCTTCCAAATACTACAATTTATGCTCATATCCTACCTCTTCCACATTCGACATGGGATATTAATGACTCCATGGTCAGTACGCTCATTTCATCTCTCTCCAAAGACGATGTTCATATTTTATATGGATGTGTGGTTGTGTTCTCCTCCTCATCATCAATGTGTCCACATGTGCCTTCTAGAATCCCTAATCCCATTACACGTGAGGGGAGGATGGCTACTTCTATCCTTTTCAACTATTAAAAATAAATTCTTTTTCCCCTTCCTCTACCTTTGTATGAGGGACCCTGTCTAGGTGGCTCCTATCTCAGCTCCAAAATTGGGGTTTTTTTTCCATCGGAACATCTCCTCCGTGGAGGTTGTTCCTATTCCTTCTCCCAATATCATCGTGCCTTCTTCCCCTCCCTCGGATACCTCGATACCTACTTTTAAAGTGGCATCAACTTGGTGGAGGAAATCTACTCGTAACATCCTCATTTTAGATTCATCATTACCTAACATCCTCACTAATATTCCCATCTCTCTGGAATCTCTTAAGGCACTTAGCGTTCAAAATATCTCTGCAAATGTTTCAAAATCATCATAATGTCCTTGAACATTAAAGGAGTGGGATGCCCACCTAAGATTCGTGAGCTCCGATGACTTATTTCTGTGAACCATCCATCCATACTTTTTCTTCAAGAGACCATGGTATATGCATACAAGGTTGAGGAGTTTCCTCTTGAGGTGGCCCTAGGATGGCAGGATGTGATATTGGTGCTTCTAGGAATTTAGGTGGTTTAGCTATTTTGTGGGATCCAAGTATGGTTAAGTTAAAATATTTTTCCTCCTCAGCAAGAATCATCTTGTTGGTTAACATTAGGGGTTTTTGTGAGTAGTTAGTCCTGGTTAATTGCTATGGACCATACTAAATCAGGTTTTGTTTTGGGACAATTTAGCTAATAGTGGATTATTCAATATTCCTAAACTCATATAGGGTGGAGATCTTAATTTTACCCTTCAATGGCAGAGATCTAGGGGGAGGAAGCAAGACCTGATTCTTTCTCATCTTACATTTATGATATCATATTGGAATCTAGACTCTTTAACCCATGTCCTATTCCCTTAATCCCTACTTGGAGTAACAACCGGGTGGGTTCAATGGGTGTTTCCAAACATCTTAATAGGTTCCTCATTTTTGAATCGCTTATCCTGAAGATTGAAAAATATAAATATTGGATATGTCTAGGGGTCATATCTGGTCATCATCCTATATGTTTCTAGTTTCATTGGGGTATCCATTATGTTCCTAAATACATTGATCAGACCGACTTGGAATGATTGTTCTACATATTCATTCTCATCTCCGATTGATCGATGGAACTTTAAAATGTCCTTACTTAAATCTAGAGTCAAAATATGGAGTAGATCTCTATTACGTGATTTCCATGGAATTGGATCTTATTGAGAATTTTATGAACATATGCCATTATATTTTCTTTTCAACATGTTCCCCTGTGGAATTAAATAAGATATATGCATTCTAGATGAAAGGTGAGAAACTTTTCTCAAGGTAGATGATGAAAGATGGCGGTTAAATAACCACATTACTTTGATACAGGAAAGGGATGGGAATAATAAATTTTGTCAGAAATATGCATCTTAGCAGTGGGCCAAAAATGCCATTTTTGATTTTGAAGATTTTAATGGATTGAAAATTTGTTCGCCATAGGATCTAATGAGGATTGCAAATGATCACTTTTTCAGAGTCTTCAAATGCCCAGGCACCTCATCACTTCAGGACTAACTTAAGGTATTTCTTCATGTCCCTTGTATTTTTTCGCCTAAGGATTCTATCAAGAGTGGTACCCCGTTCTCCTTAGAAGAACTCTATTTTTCATTAAAATCATTTGCAAAATATCTGAGCCCTAGCTCAGTGTAGAAAATCTGGTAGATTCACAAGCTCATGCAATGTACTAAAGCAAAGGACAAGAATCTACTTCTACTTTCAACCAGTGGAAGCCAATAGATTGATGAAAACAATATGAACAAGAAGAAGATAAATGAATGACACATAACCTAATATGTATCTGGGGAAATCCGCTACTCAAAACCCCACTATTTGTATTGTGTATATTAGAAATATGAGTGAATATACAAATCTTGTTCTCACTAGAAAAATTCCACATAAGTATGCTCAACTCTCTCAACTCACAAGGTAGCTCTTGGCCAACACTTAGCCAATTCTGCAACTCTCCAAGCTCTTGATCTCTTGTGTAATTCCTAGGATAAATAGCCTATATTTAAAAGGAATTCATGATTCCAAAATTGCGCAATCCAAACATACGATCAATATTTGAAGTATGCATTATATTTACACTCCAATAAATAATACCACTAATAGTACGTTTTCCTTGCATTCTAGTCTCAACTGGGTCTTTCTCTGAACTAACGTGCATGAGTTTCTCATGAGGGAATCTTCAGTTAACTAGTGTAGCACTAGTGGATGCATTAGTGCACCAACTGTCTATTAGTCCTCTATTAGTTCTTTAAACAATTTGGAACCAATTTAACTGAACTTAACTCAATAAAGTGAGTGATTTAATTTCCAACTCATTTTAAACTCATACTGGAGCCCTAAAACTTAGGTAGAACATATACATGACTACAAAAATACTTCCAACTCGAAATTCCTAAGCTAATTAAGTTAATTAAACCTAATTAACTATTTACAAGCTGCTATGAGAATAGAATTCGATTTTAATTCTCAGTTTAATTCAAGGACAAATTAAACTGGAATTTCTTGTTGCCATTTCTCAATACTCCCTCTCAACAAGAAAGGGATTATCATCTACCTCGATCCTGTCTCTATGAAACTTGATTTTACATCTTGAAAATTCCTTTGTAAAAATGTTAGCATCGTGCTCCTCTATGGGAATGTACCCTAACGACATAATGCACCTCAATACACAATCTCTAAGATGATGATGTCATATATCAATATGCTTGGACCGATCATGAAAAACTGGATTTTCAGAGAGTTTGATATAACTCTAATTATCACAATAAATCACAATTGGATCCATATGCTGACCAAATAAACCAAACCATGATCTTCATCATCCAGATGGCCTCACATGCTACTTGACTCGCAACCATGTAAACTGCCTCTCTTGAACTGAGTGCAACCGATCTTTGTTTCCTGTTGTACCAAGAAACTCTCGCTAACCCAATAATGATGATCCCACCTGATGTGATTTTCCTGTAGGATGGAATCCCTGCCCAATCTACATTGGTGAAGCCATGAAGCTTCACTCCCTCTGTCCATTTGTATCATAATCCATACTAAGAACTGCCCCTAAGGTATATCAAACATGCTTTGCCACCTTCTAATACAACTTGGTAGGCCTAATCATCACTTGACTAAGTTAGTTAACTACATAGCACATATCTGGTTGTGTGTTCACCAAGTACATGAGTAAACCCATATGCTGACTGTAAACATTAGCTTCCATTATTTCCCCTAAAGTAGCATCCTCCTTCCTTCAGTTACCTGCTAGAGGAGTCTACATGGGTTTGCTTCTCTCCATGTAGAATCTCATGAGTATCTCATTGGCATACTTTCCTTGAGACAAAAACAACTCCCCATCCCCCTGCCATACCTCCATTTCAAGAAAGTAATGCATGAGCCCTATGTCCTTCATCTCAAACTCTCTTGCAAGGTCCTCCTTGCAAGACTTGATCAAATTATCATCACATGTCAGTATGAGATCATCAACATAAAGTACAATGATCAACAATTTACCTTCCACAACTATGTGGTACTGGTTTGCATCTGCTTCACTCTTCGAGAAGCCCAAGCCGGTGAAGTAGCTAGCTATCCTGGTGTACCAAGCACGGGGTGCTTGCTGCAGCCCATACAACACTCTCTTGAGTCTACACTCATGCGACTCACGATTGAAGGTTTCAAAACCTTCAGGCTACTCTATGTACAACTCTTCCTCAATCATGCCATTAAGGAAGGATGTCTTCACATCGATCTGATGTATCTTCCAACCCATCGGTGTTGATAGTGCTAATGTAGATATGACTTATGAGTATCTTGCAACAGGAGAAAAGGTCTCATCATAGTCAATCCCCTCTACTTGTGAAAAGCCTCAGGCCACAAATCTAGCCTTATGCTTCTCCACACTACCATTTGCAACTTTCTCTACTTTGTAAAGCCAATGGGAGCTCACCATTGGCTTTCCCTCTGGTCTCGGGACCAAATCCAAAACACTATTACGAACTATGGAGTCATACTCCTCCACCATGGAATCAACCCAAACTAGCTACTACACTGCTTCCTTAAAGGAAGATGGCTCTATCACAACACATTCACCCATAAGAGCCATGTATCTAGTGTACCTCTTAGGTGACCTCCTCTACCTATGCTGAGAAGTGGGTGCTCCCACATTCTCCCATGCATCATCCAACAATCTATCAGTGTCTCTGGTGCGCTTTATTCCCTCTTCGAAAGACTCTACGTGAGTGGATGTCTCCACTCTCGGTTCCTCTACATGTCACTGCTCCACATCAATCTGATTCTCCTCAACCTTAGGAGCTAAAATGTCCTCGTCTACATGTAGCTCAAGCTCCCTCTCAAGGGACAATCGCATGGCCTTCTCTTCATCGAATCTGACATCCCTAGGAACCAATATCATCCTGTTGCTTGGCATCTAGACCCAATAATTGTGAGGTGTGTCAGTGTACCCCACAAATATCCCCAACTCTGCTGTCAGCTCAAGCTTCTTCCATACATCTTTGGTCACATGGAAATATACCGATGACCCAAATATCTAGCCTCTTACCAGAATAATCCTCCTCCAGTGTCTTCATCTCAAGTATTCAATGTGGGATACGTTTATGAAGATAAACTGTTATGTTGCATGCCTCAGCACACAAATGTAGTTGTAGGCCTTGATCATGCAACATCACCCTTGCTTCCCCAACTATGCTTATGTTCTTCCTCTCAGCCACCCCATTCTTTTGAGGGTTATTGAGTCTTGTAAACTCTCGTTTAATCCCTTCCACTACACAAAAGTTTTTAAACTCATTTGAGACATACTTGCCACTGTTATCACTCCATAGAATTTAACCTTCTCGCTTGACTCTTTCTCCACCAATTCTTTAAACTCACAAAACTTTGTGAAAGTTTGATCCTTTTTCTGCATGAAAAATATCATCCATTTCCTAGAACAATCATCAACAAATATAAGATAATACTTGTGTTTGGCCATGGATGCTATCAAGAATGGTCCACACACATCTGAATGTAATCGCTCTAGAATAGCCTCTGCTAGACTGTCTTTATTGTGAAAGGAAGACTTGGTGTGTTTTCCCAAAGTATATCCCTTACAAGTATCAACTTTGTCAAGCATACCTTTGGGAAGACCAGTAGAGATTTGTTGTAATATCTTCAAATCCCCATGATGCAAGTGGCCCAATCGTCTATGCCACAACTCACCAATGTCTTGGCTTTGCACCCTTTACACTTTTTTATTCACATCAATGCACTCCTCTACCTTCAGCTTATATATATTCTTTACCTGAATCCCCATCTTATTTATTTGACCCGTGGCTATGTGTTGAAGGAACATCTTTCCTTTCGAGAAGATCACATTAGAACCTATATCCTCAAGCGTGCCAATGGATACCAAGTTCTTCTTCATCCTAGACACATACATAACATTATTCAAGGTGATTAGATCCCCATGTTCCCTCTCAAAGTAACCGTGCCCAATTTAGTGACGCTATAGTTCCCGTCGTCACCCATCTCAACATGCATATGGAGATATTTCTCCTCCAAGTCATTGAATAACTCTTTGTTGCTAGTCATGTGGAATGAAGCTCCACTTTCTAAGTACCATACACTTCCCATCATTGATGAAACCATGCATACAATGAGGGACAAGCCCAATTCGAATTGACAGGCCAAAGCCTCACCCGCTACTCCTCCTAAGGACTTATTCTTAGACTTATTGAGTGGACAATTTGTAGCAAAATGGCCCAGCTCATGACCATGAAAGCACTTAACATTCATCATTTCTTTCTTCTTACCTCCATGATAAGAATCTGATTTGGACTGGGAGGATTTCTCTTTCCCCTTCTTCACCTTAATCGCTAAGGAAAAATTCTCTTCATCATCATTCTTTTATGAAGAACCATCCCAGATGTTCCTTCTGATCTCCTCTTGCATCAAATGGGACCACAGTCGTTCCCAATCTAGCAGCTTCTCCCAACCATTGACATAGTCCTGATAACTATGAAAACTCTTTGGGAGTCCTAAAAGAGAAATACTCACTATATCTTCCTCGGCAACTATGATTCCAACACTTCCAAGTTCATCATGACATTGAGTGAACTTGGTCAAGTATTTTGTAATAGTCTCGGCTTTCTCCATTTTGATTTTTCAAAGTTTTTCCTTTAGTACCAATTTCTTTTGGTCACCTCTATTCTGATACAAGTCTGTCAATGTTTTCCTCATAGAAGATAGAGTTTCCTTGCCATGGAGACTCAAGACAATGTGGTCTCGAACTCCCTCAAGGATTATCTGCCTCGCTTTCGCCACACACTTCTTCCATTCGGCCAAATTCTGTGCATCTGATGTTGTTGGCTTAGGAATTTCTTGATCAAAGAATTCATTAAAGCTATTATTCTCTAGCATAGCCTCCATTCTGTCCCTCCATGCTATAAAATTCCAGTTGCCTTCTAAGGCATATTCGAGTTGCAAACCGTAGAATGCTAGCTGCCGATCTTGAAGTATGTATTGCAAATTCGAATTTCACCTGTAACCCAAAACTAAAAACTTCAAAATCTCCTCTAGTATACTATTCTCAGCTCTGATACCATGTAGAAAATCCTTTAGATTCACAAGCTCATTGAATGTACTAAAGCACAGGACAAGAATCTACTTCTACTTTCAACCAGTGGAAGCCAATAGATTGATGAAAACAATATGAACAAGAAGAATATAAATAAATGGAACATAATACAAGATGTATCTTGGGAAATCCACTGCTCAAAACCCCGCTATTTGTATTGCATGTATCATAAATATGATGAGGATACAATGCTTGTTCTCACAAGAACAATCCCTGCACAAGTATAATCAACTCTGAGCACACAAGCTAGCTTAAGCCAAACTCTTGGCCTATCCCGCATCTCTCCAAACTCCTATTTCCTTGCACAATTCCTAGGATCAAAGGCCCATATTTAAAGGGAATTCATGCTTCCAAAACTGCACAATCCAAACATAGGATCAATCTATGATGCATGTGTCATATTTACTCCAGTAAATAATACCACTAATAGTACACTATCCTTGCACTCTAGTCTCAATTGGGTCTTTCTCTAAACTGACATGCATGATTTTCTCATGAGGGAGGCTTCAATTAACTGGAGTAGCACTAGTGGATGCATTAGTGCACCAACTAAGTGTTAGTCCTCTCTTAGTTCCAAAAACAATTTAGAACTAATTTAACTTAACTTAACTCAGTAAACTGAGTGATCTAATTTCCAACTCAATTTAAACTCATATTGGACCCCTAAAACTTAGGGAGAGAATATAAATGAATACAAAAAGACTTCCAACTCAAAATTCCTAAGCTAATCAATTTAATTAAACTTAATTAACTATTTACAAGTTGCTCTGAGAATAGAATTCGATTTTAATTCTCAGTTTAATTCAAGGACAAATTAAACTGGAATTTCTTGTTGCCATTTCTCAGCACTCATATGGTTGGTTGGCAGAATTCTACCCCACCTTCTTTGATTTGGTGGGTCAAGATTTGTTAGTTGTTTTTGAAGAGTCTCTATTGAAAGGAGTTGTCTCAAGGGCTTTAAATGCCACTTTCCTCAATAAAATTCCAAAGTTCACTAAGCCTGGGACATTTGATGATTTTCGTCCAATATCACTTTGCAAGTTGGCATATAAGGTTATTGATAAGATCATTGCAAGCATGATTCACCGTTTTCTCTTCGATGCAATATCCTTTGAATAATTTTGTTTTTTACCTTAGACCCATTCATGATGTAATTGGTATTTCCTAGGAAGTCATGCACTATAAAAGCCAAAAATAGAAAGTCCTTAGTTCTAAAATTGGATTTGATGAAGGCATATGATCGTGTTAACTAGGACAATATCCTCTTATTTGTTATTCATTTTGGTTTAGACTGGAGCATGACTAATTGGATCATGGCTTTGGTTACCTCAACGAACTTTGTTGTTCTCATAGATAACTCTCCTTCATATTTCTTCACAGCTTCACGTGGATTGAGGAAAGGATGACCCCTTTCTCCCCTATTATTTTTATTGGTTATAGAGAGTCTTAGCAGTATGGTTCATGCCGCAAAAGTGGCGGGAGACATCCCAGGTATTAAGGTGTCAAAACATATTTATGTCTCCCATCTGTTGTTCGTGGATGATTTATTTATCCTTGGTGATGGCATTGTGGAGGAATGGAGCTCTTTTTGTAATATTTTCGATACTTTTTGCCTTGCTTATGGCATGTCAATTTGTCAATAGAAGACTTCTTTTCTACAACACAATGTCCATGATGAGATTTGGTTGACTATAAATACTTTTCTCCCTTTTGCAATGACTCCTCTTAATTTTGGTTTTACTTATTTGGGTTACCATTTAAAGCTAAACTACTATCAAGTGCATGATTAGCAGTGGCTCTTGGATCGTATCAATATACTCATCAACCTATGGTGTAACAAGTGGCTTTCTATAGGTGGTAGGATGACCTTGATAAAGGTTGTTCTAGAGGCCCTTCTTGTATACTAATTTACTTTATCGAAGGTATTAAAATCAATTCTTAAGAACATGAGGCAGATTTTCTTCAAATTCTAATGGGATGGAAAAAAATGAAGGGAGTCTTTAACCTGTTAAGTTGGGAGGTACTCATCATACCCAAGGGTTCTAGTGGATGAGGTTTTAAGAAACTCTTCCACTTTGCAAATGCTCTTGTAGTGAAAAGTATTTGGAGGCTTATGTAGGGTGTGGGACTTTGGAGCAGTATTGCTGTTGTTAAATACTTGAAAAACAAATCATGGACTTACTAACCTTGGTCTAGAAGCACTTCGCTTCAGGATGGAGGATCAAATATTTGGCTTGGACTTCTGGACCCTTGGCATTGGATTTGAAAATTCACTTCTTGGAGTGTGGGAAGGGCTGATCTTATTCATTTGGGTAGAGAACCTTTTATTAGTGGGGAATCCTTCTACAAACTACCCTTTGAATTGATCACACAATTATGTGTGTAGAGTATACATTGTTTACAATAGATCTATTTTAAAGAGGATAATACCAATACTCAGCGCATATGGTGCACCTTTACTAACGTGGGGTTCAGTGGCAATTATGCATTTGAATGGGATGGCTTCATCAATTATCTCTCATGCACTTGTATCTCGTTGACTGGAAGACCATATCAAACTAACTAGAGGGGTAATTTAGCATCTGTCCAAGTTATAGCTAATATGGCTTATCAGTTGATTAGTGAACGTTCTGCTCCCTATGAGGTTAAATGGTGGAAGAGGAAGATTTGGGGTTAGAACATCCCACCTAAAATTGAATGTTTTCTTTGGTTTGCTATGGACGACAAAATCTTGACCTAGGAAAATTTGGTGTGACATGGTTTCTCTGGCCCAAATTGTTGGATTTTATGTATGAAGGACTCTCAGTCAACAACACATCTCTTTTTCTCCTGTAATTTTTCTAGAGACCTTTAGATTAAGATGGCCCGAGTCCTCAATCATCCTATGTTGGGACCAATGAGCTTTCTTGAGAATTTTGTTGCTTTGTGGATTCATCAGTAGGGTCCCTTTAGATTTCCCTCGACTTTCATTGCTTGGGTCATTTGAAAGGCGCAAAATAAGAGCAATTTTGAGGGTACCCAATTCAATTGCACTTAGATCCTTTCATAGGTTGTTGGTTTTTTCCCAGATTATATAAGACCTCTCTCGTATTCTAGATGTCGATATATCTCTTGCTTAGCTCTTACTTTATGTGAATACAAAGGATATTTTGATGGGGCTCAACAACGAGGTGCCTTTAGAAATGAAGGTCTGATCTTGATGCCTGGGGATATAAGTGTTCATTTTTGGATGTTTGTAGCTTATGATACTCATACCAGAGAGGAAATAATTGGGGTGTGGGCACTTTTGCATATTGTTGCCTCTCTGGGAGTGCCCACTCTACAGATATTTGAAAATTTGAGAGTTGTCATAGATTGGCTTTAGCATATTTGTAATCTACAGGTACTTCGTCATCAACACTAGATGTCCAGGATCCAGGTCTTGACTAATCACTTCCAAGATTTGTCTTATGTGCACATCCATAGGGAGAACAATTATGTTATTGATATCCTTTAGAAGAAGGGCCTAATAGGAGAGGAGGGTTACATTTGTCTGGAAAAATATCTAATGGGCACTTTTTCTAGTCGCTGCAAAATCAAAATTCTTGTGTACCATAAGCCTATGCTTTTACAATTTTGATCACTCTTTTGACACTTTTTTATGGTTTTGAAATATTGGTAATGGTTTAGTTACTTTGGTTTTGGTCAAATGACATTTTGTAATCTCTTTGTTGTCTAGTCTTCTCTTACTGATGTCGATGTTAGAGGTGTAGATATTATCAATTTTATGTTGTTTTGTTGAGGTTAGCTAATAGACTCAGTTACATTATTTAGTTATTTAGTTCTAGCTATTATCAATTTTATGTCATTTAGTTGAGGTTAAGTAATAGACTCACTCACATTATTTTTGTTCTTAGACATTGATGCAATTATGTGGGCTGATTTTTTTGTAAGTAATTTGCCAAATAATGTTCTATAAACTCCTTTTTTAATTTAAAGAATGGTTTTCCTTTTCCGGGAAACAGAAATAGAAAATAATTGTGAAATTTGGAAAAAAATCAATTTTCTTTTAAAAGACTCCCAAAATTGACTAATTCCATTAAAAGTGAATGATTAAGATTATTTTCCTTTCTTAAACCATCTCTACAAAATTTATCTCTACAAAATTGTTATAGTGTAAATTAATTAAGACGAAAAAAAGCTTTAAAAAAAAATTATTGCTAGAAGAAAGGATCTATATATATTTAAGTTTTTAAGATAAATATTTTCCATTGTTTTTCAGTTACAATTTTTATATCAAAATCGAATTGGTAACTATGATATCCCGTACACGTGATCATCCATACGAAAAATTGGCTTTGATTTGACAGCAGATTGTCGGTAGAGTTAGTCATTTCTTGAACATGTATCAATCAAGCATAAAAAGACCACAAATTTTAAAACCTTCATTGCCATTTGCATCAAATTC
Source organism: Pinus taeda (assembly GCA_000404065.3). Classification (NCBI taxonomy): domain Eukaryota; kingdom Viridiplantae; phylum Streptophyta; class Pinopsida; order Pinales; family Pinaceae; genus Pinus; species Pinus taeda. Next base: position 33,128 of record APFE031719809.1, read on the forward strand.
AGGTTTTGAGAGATTTACAGATTTTTTCTTCCATCACTTGAAGCCTTATTTGAATTATACCTCTTAAGGGCACTCAGATGCTAAATTCCAGCTGTGTGCTCTTTTCCTTAAATCACATTCAAGAGCAACCAAAACTTTGTTTGGATGACACCCAAAAACTGAAGAGAGCAAGAAAACTGCAGAAACAAAATGCGGCAACGGAATTTTCAGGCACAAGATAAGGATGGGCTGATTTTGAACTCTTACCTATTTCAAGTTTGGTAGGTTTCAAATCGGACCATTTCGAGATCTTGCAAATCAGAAAGCTGAGATGACATAAATCTAAATGGAAGCTTACCATCCGATTTAATTGTATAAAGTTATCCTCCGGAAAAAACTTGTTAAAGATTGTCTGTAGAGGTTAAAAACATGCAGTTGGCTACAATTTTTCAGTGTTACGAAAATTATTTTGAATGAGAGGGTTCACACATGAAAATTTTCTCTTGCTACTTAGTCATCCATAATGTCCATTATCGATCAACTCCCTGCCCTCTTGTTTGTAGATTATTGTTGTGGAAATTGTTATGAGCAATCAAGACATTCAAGTCCAGCTAAGAGCAACTACCAGCTTCATATAAATATAGCATTTTTTTTTTGAGGAAATAAATCTTCAAAAACATATTTCTTCCATTTGAAGGATGATATCCAGTCTAAACCAACAAGTTAAAACATTAAATATAAAATTTTAATCAAGATTTTGACGAGCATTCAGAAATTTAACAAACATTTCTTCCATTTGAAGGATGATATCCATTGTAAAGCAACAACTTAAACCATTAAATATAAATTTTTTATCAATATTTGAACAGCTGCCAGAAATTTAACCTTAACATTGGACTGGCATTTTTTTGGTTTGTTTGTTTGTGTTTTTTCAATCAGTATCTATTTAGTGGCACCAGTAGTGACAATTAAATGTAACATAGTTAAAATCAGCTCTGGCACTCAAGAATCCTAAAGGTAACTAGCCTGGAAAATTATTTCATTCTCAAACAAAAGACCATATGATAGCATAAAAGTGAAAACTGTAAATTGAGTGCAAGAGTTGCAATGCATACCATTTGCCCAGACACCAAACGGGATTTATCCATGTATACGATTACAAACCTTTGAAGAATTTCAACTTTAAAACACATATCGAAAACTGCCTCTCAGGTGCTTAAATGTGAGGAGACAAATTTCTTAGAGATTGACATCATGCCTTAATTCTCATATTGAAAACACTTTGATGCTGCATTTACATTGTCAGATCAGAGAATATGTAACTTACATTGTGGCTTCTCATAATTATCAATCTGAAAAGTTTTGGTCATCAAATTCTCAATTCTAACCACTTGCAATTTTTAGTCCCATCACATAAAAACATTATCTACTATTTACTACAACTAACCAACTGTGTTCCTTTTGTCCAATTCAAACAAGGGTCAATGCTGTTTACTGCAATTCTCACAAGTTGCTGCCCTTTAAGCTCCACTATGTTGTCCACAGGCATCACCACCGTTTCCTCCACTGGGAGATGGAGCAGAAACAGCTGCTTGCAAAGAGGACCTGGAAGGAACAACTTGGTTATCATTCTCATCAAGCGGATGCTTTCTAGCTGACTGTTTGGTGGAGAAGCATTTAGTACAGAGCGAAAGAGTTGGGGATGGACTCACTCCTGAGGCTTGCCATTCGGTTGGGGATTGGCAGACGTGGCAGAGAAGCTTGCGAACATGGCGAGCCACCAGAATATTTGCAGAGTGGACTTTGGCATCACAGCCCCAACAGAGATTGGCCTGGTCCGACTCACAAAGCATTCTGGCTGACAATTTGTTGCAGAGCTCACATCCCTTCATTGCTTCCTCATAATGAATGTTCTCTAGTGTTTGAAACTACTTTTCAAACCATCTTGGTTGGTTAGACAGGTATTAATTTGCTCCTACCTAGTTCACCCTGTCCTGTCCATGTAGCTGTGTTAATTTGTTTTCAGATAAAGTGATATAAAAGTTGTCAAACACTTCTCAGATATCAATCGAATCAAATGTGAACCTTGAATTAAATTCAAGATATATACATCAAAGATAAAGCGTAAATTGAATCGTTTAGATGACAATTCCCTGTTCCAACCATTCAACCACAGTGGCTGACTCTTTATAATTTAAATAAATATTGAAATTATCCAATAGTATTGAACTTCAAAATAATTATTGAATTTTCATGTAGAAAAATACATCACTGTAAAAACATGTCACTGTAACCGTATGTCAATATCACATGAGAGGCAGCTAACCTAAAACGTGGTCAAAATGCTCTCATTTCCAAACACAATTTCAATTAAAATTTGGGATTGTCATACACGGGGCTTCACTCTGCCTCGTAAGGTTTTTACAGGTTCCTGAATCGACCAGTACCTTCATGAAAACGTATAACCGATCGAATTTTTCATACCGTGGAACATAAATCACCGGATTTTCAGAGAGTAAAGCATTTTGTTTTCTGTTCAGATCGCTTACAAGTTGGGCACCAATAATCAAATCAATGAAAAGATAACTCCATTTAAAGGACTTTATGATTTTCTTGTTTGATTTAATAGATGTGGTCCACTGGAATTAGTGCTGGGCCCAATGATGAGATAAGCCAAATGATGAAGAAAGGAGAGGAGATGAGAAATTACAGGTCCAGCACATGGCAGGCGTTGAAATAAAGTAATCGATAGCTGTGGTTTTAAACAAGCTTGCGTGGATGATTCATGTCAGAGGGTTTTATCTCAAGCAAAGGTTGTCATTAGTAATTATTGAGTATAATGAAAGGTGGCAATGACACAAAAGTGAGTTAATTTTTTTCCATTTACAAAACTAACCTAGGTGTACCATGTTTTTTAGTCTCATGTAATTTAATATAA
>APFE031719811.1:0-10062 GCA_000404065.3 Pinus taeda
ATTCACAGAGTCCTGGTAGCTATTCCAACTCTTTGGAAGGCCAAGGAGAGTGAGGCTCACCATATCATCATCGGCAGTATTTATTCCCACACTGCCAAGCTCATCTCTGCAGGTGGTGAGCTTGTTCAGATAGAGGTCCTTCAATGTCTTCCACATTGAAAATGGAGTATCCTTCCCATGGAGACTCGGGACAATATGGTCTCGAACTCCTTCAAGGATCATCCATCTCGCCTTCGCCACACACTTCTTCCACTCAGCCAACTCTTGTGCATTAGTTGAAGTTGGCTTTGGGATTTCTTGATCAATGAATTCCTTCAAGCCATTGTTTTCCAATACATCCTCCATTCTATCTTTCCATGCTATGTAATTTGAGCTACCTTCCAAGGCATACTCGAGTCTCAAGCCATAGAATGCCATTGGCCAACCTTGAAGTATGATATGAATTCGATTTGCACCTGCAAACCTGAACTTCAAACTTTGAATTCTCTTCTCAGTATGATGTTCACAGCTCTGTTATCATGTAGAAAATCTCTTGGTAGGTTAACTCGATAATGCAATATAAATCAAAGCAGAATACTATAACCTACTTATACTATCAATTTTGCGGAAGATTAAAGATTGAGTTGAACAATATAACCAGAAGAAGAAGAATCAATGGCACAATACACATGGAAATACTTTGGGGAAAGCCTCAGCCAAAAGCCCCACGCTATTGTATTATCATACATGGTGGAAATACATAGGAATTATACAAAGCCTTAGCTCTCACAGCTAGCTAGATCTCAATACAATCCTCACAGATGCTCATAGGCAACCTTGGCTTCTCTCTAGCCTTCCTCTCTGCCCTCCAAGCTCCTGTTTCCTTGCAGTGTTCCTTGTGGATGATTTTCCTTTTACCAAGTGGATGATCTCCTCTAAAACGGCGCAATCCTCAAGGATTAAATCCTTGACTGCATGCATGAGTTTTATCCACGAGAAAACACATGCAACTAATAGTACATTGTCCTTGACATTTAGCTCAACTAGGTCTTTCTCATAATAGACATGCATGAGTTTCTGATGAGGTAATCTTCAGTTAACTCGAGTAGCACTAGTTGAGTGCATTTATGCATCAACTGACTATTAAATCTCTACTAGTTCCTCAAACAGTTTGGAACTAATTTAACTGGGGTTAACTCAGTAAACTGAGTTAACTAATTACAACTCAAACATAACTCAATCTTATCTCCTTAATTTAAGGGATAACTCTTGCATGACTTCAACAAGACTTCTAACTTGAATTTCTCCAACTAATTAATTTAAAATTAATTAATTAATTAATTCCAAGTAGTTGTTAAGACTAAATTTGAATTTAATTCACAATTTAATTCAAGGACAAATTAAATTGGAATATTCTTGTTGCCATATTTCAACATACACAAAGCAACAACAACTTTCTCTCATGAAAATCATCTCAATCAAACAATATCAATTCTGCAAATACAATGATTGCAAATCACTGCAACTTCCACTCACAACTGCATTCCATCCATACACTCACAATCATCCACATACTACTCTCAATCACACAATCAATGAAACTACTCAAGATCTTTCTTGCATGCACACACCAAACTCAACACACGACCACAATACATTAGTTGCATAATATGAAATAAGCAACATAACTATGAATTTCTACAGCTATGTAAATCAATATTCAACCCCTAAATACACAAATAAAATAATGATAATTAAGGATCAATGCTCTCCTCATCATCTCCTCCATCAAACTCTTAAAACCTGTAGTAGAAACATGCATGAAGCTCTAGCATTTTCCTCTGACATTCTTCTATTGCAGAACTGCCAAAGCTCTATTACATTCAACATAACAAATTCTTCCTCACCACAACAATAGCTTCCCTCACAATGATTCTCCTCCCTCCATGATCTAAGAATATAATATGTCTATGTGCTCTCACCACTAAAATCGACCTCTGCAACACAACATGTTGTAGGAGGTCACCCTTTTCTCTCTACACAAAGATCAGCCCTATTTCCTCTCTCACAATGATCGATCTACTCCTTCTTTTATACAAAGTTTTCCACTACTCCACTACTTGGTCCATTAAAGTAATTCACACTTCAAAACATATTTATACATGTTTATTAAGTCAATATGAGCCTTTAGTGAGAATTCTCAAACAAGATATATCATAAAAGCCAAATAAAACATCTGAGGAGCACGCGAAATCTGGAGAAAACCCATCTATAGGCCCAGTCGCTCCCATAGCACTTTTTCCATGTGATTGGGACCCATAGTCACTCCCATAGGCTTCAATGCATGCAACCTAAAACCGATCCAACAAGATGCTCTCCATGCGACTCGGAAGGGGATGAAGGAAAAATGTTGTGTCTTCATCTCAGAATTGCCTCCAAGTTATTGCTCACCATCTCTGACATCTGTAAGACTTTTACAAGCCATGGAAAGCCTAAAAAAATATTTGCAACCTCCTAAAGATTCCATAGATGATGTATTTATAATAAGTACAAGGACCAACTCATGAGAGCATAAACTAGCTGAAGTGGCATCAACCATGAAGCTCGACATCAAACATGAAGCTCAAATGTACATGGGATCATGTCAACCTCTAAAACACATGTAGACATCATCTAAACCATAACTTAGGAGAACCAAAGGCATCTAAATGAAAACACCAAAAACATCTCATGAATGGAGACCTAGTTAACCAACCATCAAACAAGTCCATAAAAGCACCTGCAACATCCATCAAAGTACCTGCAACAAAAGTTGTAACAAAATCATATGTCACAACAACCATGCAGCAGCCAATAACATCAAACAATCAAGCATATGAATACATCTCCATAATCAAGCTTCACACTCTGCCATGTTGACATCAATGTTAACCTCACTCACTGCAACACTAATCAACTATCACTCATCACAATCATTGTAGCCTCCAACACCATGCTACTAGGTTTAGATCAATCCCAACCAAACAAATCATCACAACATCAATGGAAACATGTTTTTCTATTTCAATTGTTTTCTTCTTGGGGGGTGGTAAATTTGTTAGTAAAAGAAATTTATGGGACATATGGGATTCTCGGTCTCACATCATTGTAGGATTCTGAGATCCTTTTATCATTCTTAAGAGAGCTGGCCATTTTTATTAATTTTATAATTATTGTTAGAATTGGAGGGGAGTCATTACTTTGGGAGAAGCCATTGGAAAATTCATGTACATTAGTCAATTTTTGAGGTTATTGATATCATGCCATGTCATGTACCAAGTATGAAAGGATTTATGGTTGAGGTTATTCATATCATGCCATGCCATGCACCAATTTTTAAGGGATTTTCACTTTAAAAAATGGTAAATAGTGACTTGCACAAGTTATTAGATCGATTATCTTATCTATATGGTTTTATTAAAGGTAAATATCCTATTATTCATTAATATTTTTAAAGCAATATAATGTTAACTAAATTTATTTTAGGTGAGTGGAAAGGAATGAGTGTCCTCCTTTCCACTTCAATTTAATTTCACAAATAATATATTGAATTTATTTATATTAGAATTTCGATTTTGCATATAATGCATTGAACATAGTATATTATTGTAATGGTTTAAAACTTTTTTAATAAATAACTTTAAACCCCTAAAATTATTTTAGCTTTAAATACAAAGTAAAAGATAAAATACATAGTTATATTAAAGAAATAAAAAACAACAAAATATTAATTTAAAATGATACAATGAAACACTCTTCTCTATTTATGTTGGAAATGTTGCAAGAAAGGAAAATTTTGACTTATGCCTTAGTAAAATTTAGTAATTCAATTTTCCACATCAACAGGCTGACTTGGATTGTAGTTAACTTATGTGACATGGCTTTTGTCTACTTCTTTACTCGGTAAATTCGAGTTACAGCTAGAAGTAGATTTGTGCATGTAGTGATTGCTAAAATTTAGCAATCTGGTTTTTTTATTTTCAGTTTGACTTAGTTAACTAAGCTCAAGTAATTAGTTGAGTCAGTTGAGTAGTACAACTCTTGTTAACTCAGTGATCTCTCAGTTAAACTAGTCAATCAACCAAAAATAGCCCATACATGCATGTAATTCAAATTGCCTAGATGGAGTGGAGGAAAAGGCACATTGTAAACATTAATTGTATAATAGTTGAGTGTATAGGATTGGCTATTAAGAAAGTGAATCATTCCTTGGTAATTGTGCGAGAAAATAAGAGAAAATTCCTACTTTTTAGGAGCTAATTTCCTCCAGGATTGCACAAGGAAATAGGAGCTAGTTGGGGCCTTTAATTGGCTAAGTGTTGGCCAGAGTAGGGAAGTCAATAGGAGAACAAGTTTATAGTGCAGGTTGTGCTTTAGGAGTGAAAATTGTGAAACATGGTCCGCCTGTTGATTTGGGTGGCAGGGTGGTGCAAGTGTAAGGTCAATTTATTAAGTAAACTTACACGTGTTTTACTTGTTAATCTGGGTTTATAGACTTGGAAGCATATCCAAAATATATGGATTTAAGGTGAAGTCAAATTAGGAAGGCAAGACTATAAAGTTAAAGGAAGTGCATGTTACAAAATATATTATAAGTTCTAAAAGACTAAAAAGTTTCTTATTCAATATGCAGCAAGAAAGAGAAGAGGCTCCTAACTTAGGAGGTCTTGGTTGTCCTTCCTCACAATATTGTCCCCAAGAAGAGAAACTAAAGAGCAGTGGTTTGTAATGTGTAGATAGCAAGAGAAGAGGCTCCTAACTTAGGAGATCCTGGTTGTCCTTCCTCACATATCTACTCCAATAACATTACCATTGCATCAAATAAAACTAGAATTCAAGAAATAATACAAGAAATGCAAAAAGGATGATTTTAGATGTGATTCATAACTTGATAGAAAGAGAATTTAACTTAAATTTTGTTTTTCCTTTCATATGAAAATTTTATTTTAAACTATCATCATCCCAAAATCACACAAAAAGCATCACACATCTAAATAACTGAAGCATAAACCTGAAATAACAAATACTAAAATTAAAATTATGTTAATGTAATCAAAGTGTACTTAGCTTGGTATGGGGCCCTCCAACCTTACCTTGTACACCTAAGGAAATCTCAGCTATAGATAACTTATGAAAATATCCACAACATGAACAACAACTTAGAACAATAGAAAGTATTATTCAAATTATCAAAAGGTCTCCAATAGTCTGAATACAAATTACATACATGAATGGTTCATAAACTCATTTTAAATAAGAAAATTATAAAAAAACTTAGCTACAATAGCTCTAAAAATATTTATCTATCCTAATCCATCCATCCGGTTGAACTCATTAAGTCTAGTTCACAAAATTAGGCAAAATCCCAAAAAATAATATTCTGCCCCTTTTTAATATGGATTTCTGAATGAGAGGTCAAGTTTTACCAGTGTTGATCGGGCCTGTGTTTTCTCAATTTGACTGAACCAATAGGTGTTCATCATCCGTGGTTCCCAATCTTTCCAAATATGCACTCAACTCTCGCCCAGGTGTCCTGCACATATGACTTTAATGGAGCTATTACAAGAATTTTTAGTGCTGTCCAAATTTACTCTTAAAACCCAGTTTTTACAAAAATCTCTAAAACTTGGATAAATTAATTTAGTTACCTGAATATGAAAAATAAGAGTGAAATGAATCATATGTAAGTGAAATATGATGGAATGTGGTGGTAAATGGATGGGTTTAGGATAGGGAAAAATGACCAAAATTGAGGGCCAACATCTCCCCCTTGTTGATACTCAAGCATGTTCTCATGCTTGCTTCCTCTGTTTGGACCTTCTAAGTGATGTTTCCCCTGTTGTACCTAAACCTGTAGCCACTTCTTGTGTATCTTAAACTAAAATATCAATGCACTCATGTTCCTCTGCTTTGTAGATGGAAACTTTTAATTTTTGTTTTTTTATATTTATATTTCTAGAAATGAGCATATTCTATGTTTCAAGCTTTTTTATTTGCTTGTTCAATTTCTTATTTTCTTGGACTATGTTGTTGTTGTTTTCCTTGTACATTTTGATCTCTCTCTTCAAGTGTCTTTCCATGATTTTACTGTCCTCTAGTTCACTAGTCAATTATGTTATTTTCTTCAAATATTCCTCAGGGTGCAATTCTCTGGATTCTTCCCTTGCCTCTTTAGCATATAAGTGAGATGAGGTAGATCCAACCCAAGCATCCTCAAAATAAGAGCCCTTTTCTATGGGCTCTTCCTGAGCTTCCTCCTCCAATCTCTCTATGATCTCATCAATTTGTTTTGATGTTTGTGGAGGTTCGATTTCAACAATCTCAATTTCTAGGTCTTTCCCTTGGTTGTTTAGCTCTTCTTGTGACTTTCTTCTTGATCTCCTAGGAATGGACAAAAATGATTTTTATTTCTCAATCATAACACCATCCTGCTTCTTTTTCAATCTTGTCCCTGGATATAAAGGAGAATTCATGATACTTCTTATGACATGTAATTGCTCAAACCTTTCCTCATTCCTTGTTACTTGGTCTTCAAAATCATTTTTGGCCAAAAACTCATTCCAAAGTATGCCTTTGTTTCTTGCTTGATACTCAAAAAGGATATTAATCAACCCACAATGGTAGATATTAGCCTCTTTAGCTTCAATTTTGTTTTTAACATTTTCTATCGTTTTAGTCAAGCTCTTTGAAAAGAAGGAATATTAATTTTATAGTCTCCTTTGATATAACGAAGTAATTTTATATGGTAAAGGTAGACTATACTGTACCTATTGTCACAAGTAAAATATTTTTGGATGATCACAACTAATTCTGACCAAGGCTCTCTGAACCAATCCCTTAAAATTCCTTTTGTCCTATCAAAGGTCCCTTTCCTTTGTTTTTCTAGAAAAAATGTCCATCCTTTCTCCTTAAAATGTAAACCTTTACGATATTCTTCTCCTATTAGAGGAAATTCTAATGCTTTAGATATGAAAGTTGGATTCACTGGTATAAGAAGTTCACCCACTTTAGTTTTCCCATTTTCAAAATGTTCTATGAATTCTTGTGTAATTCTGTCATTTTGGCCATTAAACTTCCTACGGAACTCCAGTAGTCCTGCTTGAAACAATTTTTCCACTGATTCCTTTCTTCAATTTTCTACTTTGAATTCTTTGGGTTCCATATTTGTTTCCATTTGCATATTCTCTGTATACCAATTTATATAACCTTGCCCAATAAATTATCTCATTATGAAGATAATAAACAAAATGTTTTTTTATTCATGCAATAACAATATTGGTAAATTCACTTACCATATCTCCTTATCTTTTGAAAACAAATTAGATTACTTCCTTTTCTTATAAATATTCAATTTTCTTGATTGTCGCTGCAAATAGTATCAACACAAGGTTCTCTGTCTATCAATTTGATTGAAGAAAGATTTTGACTGTGTAAAAAGACCCAAAGAAAAATCTCCAATGTAAGAAAATCTCTCACTGTTTGTGCAAATCGTATTTCCTCATACAAATTTATGAAAAAACCTCCTCTATTTTAGAAACTGCATACTGTGTTTTTGAAATAACATTCACTCTGCAAAGTTTTTGACAAAAATTGCATGAGGAAATCGTGGTTTTGATACCTGAACTGCAAGAAGAGTTTGTAGAAAAACTTGTAGAAACCTCTTGTTAATGATTTGTCTTCCCTGTGTAAAATATAGTTTCAATTAAACTCATTTCTAATATCTTGAGAAATCATGGATTCTACAGGTGGCAGAGGATTTTGAAGATGACAAATCATTAAAAATCAGAACTGAAGTCGCATTTTTCTCCCATTGTGACACATATTAAGCAAATATGGAGTTTAACTTTTTCGAAATAATTCTAGTTGTTTGAGGAGTATTTGATGCTTACCTTTTCACTAAGATTCGTTGCGTTAATTGAGGAGTTCTCTTCGTATTTTGTGGATTTTGTTGGAGCTCGGCACAGAGGAAATCCCAATCGCTTTCTCCTTCCTCAAACAACCAAGTTCCTTTAAATTCTCTATGCAACACAAAGTTTTCGTTTCCATATTTCTCCATGTTATTCGGGGTTCTTCTTCTCCTTATTTCACCACATTTCTCTTCAATTTTTCACATAGTCTCTCCATGACATAGGGTTTACCCTCTACACATTTACTTTTACACTCGGCATTTTTTTCCTTTGGTTAGAGCTTCATTACACTGTGGGTGAATGCATAATATTTCTCTCTGTCTCTGAGCTGAGTTTGACTATGATGATGAAGGAGAATACGCAGAGTCTCTGTCTCTGTCCCTTTGAAATGGTTTTGATTATTTCATTGTTTTAGTTGTCTTGTCCATTTTCTATTTGGGCTGCTACTTGTGCTACCACATCACGATTCATCATGGTTCATTTACTTATGACTGTGCTACCTTATGTACACCCTTCGATACTTGTTTTATATGACTAAGGTCGCATCATAGTTTGTATGTTTATATTTTTGAATACTCATAACCATTAGGAACCTAGTTTATGATTCCGTATTGTATGCAACATTAGCGTATGATTTCAGATTGCATGCAATCTTAGCTCATCATTGTTTTATTTTCCATCATACTTATATACATGTTGCATATTCATGTTTTTATCATTGTAACTTTTTTCCTTTTTCATCATATACTTATGTATTTGATTTTAAAATGACCATAGTTTTAGGTCATTTCAAATCAAATTTTCTTCATATTTTTACAATGATATTAAGTTCTTGTTCTTGTTTTGTAGATGCATAAACTAATCCTTCTAGTTGTATAGACAATTTCTCCATGATGCACAATTTTTTTTCACAAGGAGATGTGGCCAACAATATTAGTCAAAAATTGCAAATGATATGATTGAGTAATGATATGTGAATGTATGGCTTGGTGATGAAATGAAATTTGAATGTATGGTTAAGTGATGAAATGAATGAATATGTAGGGTGATATAGGATAATGTACAATGTACATGGCTAGAAGTATTGCATATTAAAATTTAAACTAAGTTATCAATCTTTAGAAAAAAATTCAAAATCAAAGGCTTTAAGAATGCTTTTAAACTTACAGTACTTTTCCATTTTACTTGATAGTTCCTTGTCAATGTTTGATTCTTTTGTCAACACTTGACCTTTTCAAAATTAATTCTTGTCAATACTGGACTATAAATAGATGCTTGTAGCTGCTTCACAGGCCCCTTTGATGTTGATTTGAAACAGGTCCCTTCTGTATATGATATTGATCTTATTTGAAACAAGTCCCTTACTGATAAATATTAATTTTGTTTCAAACAGGTCCTTGCTATAATATAGCTGCTTGATATTAAACCATTGCATGGTTTGTTGATTTATTATGAATCTTCCCCCTTGTTGATCTTAAGACTTGTCCTCAAGTCTTTAAGTTTTTGGAGGATGATCCTGCAAAAATGAAAAACATAAAAGAGAGAATTATTATTGGCCAAACAAGTTGGTTTTCCGATATGAATTCGAGTTTGTATTGTGCCAGTTTCCTGGATTTTCACAACCAAACTCCTTTATTATTTTTTAACTTTTTATTTTTTATTTTTATTCTTCTGGAAATAGGGAAGGCATATTACTATGCTGTTCCAATACTTCCATATTGTCTTCTGTTGAGACTCTGTTAAGAAAGTATTCTTTATTGATAGGTTTGATGTAAACTTTGAGTCTATGACCATTAATTAGAAATGAAATCGCTGCTTGATCGATTGTTTTTATCTTGACTGCTCCATTGTCAAAGATTTATTCTATTTCATATGGCCGAAGCCAATGAGTAGTGAACTTAGCTTTGAAATCTTTGTGCTTGGAGTAAAAAATAAGTGCCGAGTCTCCCTTATGAAAAAAATTGTTTTGATAAATCTGTCATGCCATTTGATTCTCTGTTGTTGTACTAGTGAGGTATGTTCAATTGCCTATTGTCTGCTTGTAGCTGCTTCACAGGCCCCTTTGATGTTGATTTGAAACAGGTCCCTTCTGTATATGATATTGATCTTATTTGAAACAAGTCCCTTACTGATAAAT
>APFE031719813.1:17843-52649 GCA_000404065.3 Pinus taeda
TCAATCCCAAGGAATGGGGGGTAGGGATTGCTTTCATCCACAATCTCTATCAGTTAAAAATTGGCCAACACACTTGCACCTTCAATATCGACTATCACTCCCTATAATCTTCCCATGGGGATAATATTTTGTTGATTCACCATCCTCAATCAAATAGGATACCATTGCAGCACAAGTCTCCCCATTCTCTCCCATGTCTGTTTAGGAAAAACATTTTCATCGGATCCTAGATCCAGAATAACTTGGTCCATTTCATATTCTCCTATTTGTGTAGTGAGCCTCATCTCACACTCTATTCTTACCTTATTCTTACCAATTTTCCTAACCTCACATGGTCCCTTAGGACTATTACCAGCACATTTATTGATCAAATCCTATAATCCATTTATGGCCTTGTTATCTTATAGCAACTTCATATAGGTCCCAAAAAATGTTGTAAGCATGGAAGGGTCCATTTCTTCAAACTGCTTATCCAGACTTTCTGATGTAGAGGTCTTAGCGAAGCTTTTCTTTGCTTCCATGAAATTTTCCTTCACGTTCTTCAAATCAAAGCTAACCTCCTTCTCTGGAGCTTTGTGGACCCATTCACCCTCTTCAAGCCACTTCCCCTTATCTTCACTAGTTGTCATTCCACTTCACAGCACAATCTTCACATTGGGGTCTTCTTCTCAGGATTCAGCCCTCATCATCTGTAGGTTCTAGGTAGGTTGTTGAGGCTATGCCCCTTTTTCAATTATCTTAGCTAGTAATACAAGATATTATTCCATCACGTGGTAAAACTGAGTACAGTATCTACATGATAGGTGTGTCAGGTTTTTGCATTCTTGCGCGTAGTGTCCTGGTCCCCCAAATTTGTAGCAAATAACTTGTCCCCAACCTCTACCAGCTCCTCCTCCACCTCCACCTCTACCTCATCCACATCCCCGATATCCTCCTTGCGCTCCCCCAATGCCTTTATTTGGATACTGAGTTTCTAGTTGCACTCTATATGTGGGCATTCTATCCATCATTAACTCATAGCTATAGTAGTTATGTTCATCATGACCCACCGATTGACAGAAGTTGCAGAAGAGCTATTGCGATGTCTGTACAAATTTCTGCAGCAACTGACAATTATCTGTCACATGTTTTCTAGCTACGTGACAAATAGCACACCATAGCATGGGCCCTTCTTGAGCTTCTGGCCTCAGAGGCATCAACCCTCCTGCTACAACATAATTCGCGAAGACTGGACAGTGATCCTTGTCACACGCCTAAATTTTTCATTTTAGGTGCTAAGCTTCTTCTCACACCTATGGCCAAACTACTCTATCCTTCTTCAGACTTTGAAACTCTAAGCAAAGGCTCTACAACTACGCGTGAATCTGCTAGACTCCTAAATTATCATCTTATATCAATGTTTCATGCAATCCCATCGCAATCTCCAGGGATTCCACCTGGGTTCCAATCTTTTGTTGTGATAAAGAAACCCCTAGATGAGGCAAGAGTGAAGCCACAAACCATTCGCGGTGCTACACATCCGTAATATTCATGTTAGCTTCACGAATCATGCACTTCAATATTTGATCCAGATCCTAGGGTGTCTCGCTAGGCTTCATCATGATCTCCTTGAATCCCAAAATTTACTATGATTAAAGATTAGGACTACTAAATTCCTTATTCAGTGCGATCTCAATATCTGCTAATGAAGCCATCAGGTTATTAGTGTAGTACTTAATGTACCATGTCAGCACGCATTCCTGTAAAGCAGTGACCAATGTTGCTTTCTTCATCTGATCATCCATAATACCTTGAGCTTCCCATACAACCTTCACGATGAACCAAAACTGGTTCGGGTCCTCATTTCCTAAACCCTTGAAAATGGGAAAATTTACTGCATTCACCATATTGAATGGTGGCAGAGGTGGTGGTGGTGTGGGTGAAGATGTATAGTATGGAGGTGAAGGTGGAGGTGGGGTGGGTGGATGGGTATTCGCAGGAACCCTCATCTTATTAGTTGAACAATGCTCAATGATGTTTCCTCGTTATCTCTTAGAGGATGTTCAATCATCAAGCTATATTCAGGGCCTAATCTCCCTCTATCACTGAATATATTTCCACTTCTTGTAGCTCCAAACATCAAGGTAACTACATAACCCTCTTTTCACACAAGAGAATCTTAATCCAAGTAATTAAAGACCTTAAATACTTACTTCGTAGTCCCTTGAAGAAGCGGCACTCTGCTTTGTTGTAACTAACTGAAGTATCGACCGTGAACTCTATCACAAATCCTCCTATGATATGATCAATCTAGTGATTGAGAGCACATGCGATCTTATCTTCAGAGGCTTCTAATATCCACACTAACTCTAGGGTCCACACTATCAAACCGTCAAGCCTCCACCTTCCTTGGCCATTTACTAATTTAGGAATCCATTCATATAACTCAACTGGGAAGGAGAAAAAGAAGATTTCATGTATCCTTATGTACATGTATCTATCCAACCATTGTTCTTTTGTCAATTGCAGATTTCTATTTTCTTGCGCCACAGATTCGTGGATCTTTCTATCCAACCAGTCTTCAATTTATTTCTTAATTGGATTCTAATGATGCAACATCACACATCTCTTTATGCAGATCTCGGTATCGAGAATGAAACCATTAGTTGGCTTAGGGGCCCTGATCCAGGTTCAGCGTTAATTTAGCCAAATAAATCCCTGCACTACTGGCCCTTTCGGCATCAATCCAAGGAGCGCGGACTGAAGTCTCACCCAAAGCAATATGGGGGGATGCTAGAACCAATTTTCTACACCCAAAGATGGTAATGATATCATTTTATGCCTTAATTCTACCCTCCTATAGATCAATAAGCCTTTTAATGCTTGTCGATATACTTCTCTTAATCAGCCTCTAGACCTTCGCGAAGGTCTACGACTGTTGTTCACGACCCTCACTAGGAAAATCAACCACTTATGCGCTTCTCTAATTACTCTTACTTATGTATTTACCCATATCAGCTTAAGTATCTGATAACTTTAATGTGCATTAATATGTTCTTCACGTAAACAGATACTATTACTTGTGTTCAGATAAAAATGTAAAACGTATAGATTCGTGCATCAATATAACATTAAATCTTGAACCCATTATTTAACATAACATAATCACAGTTATTCATAACAAAAGTAAATAGATCGAACACAATAAATTTCCAGATTAATCTTCTTTATTAGTACTTTAGATCTTCTTACAAACTCAAACTACCCTGCACACTCAGTTACAAGGGTCGGCACGCTCAGCTACAGACTTCTACCCTAGGTCTCTACACACACATCTATAGAGCCTATCTTCTACTCTAAAAATCTTCTTTCTTTTTCGCTAATGACCCATTACATTCATCATTACTACTACTTCTCCCCAACTGCCTTAGGCTCTTCTAAGACTCTCCTTTTCATACAATCCCATGGTCCGCGAACCATGGGTAGATCTTCTAAGGCCGACACAACTTACATACAAGAAGGGCGGAAAGCCTTTAGGACACTTTACATCTACACACTCTGCAACCATAAATTGCAGAGACTTTAGAGTTTACATACAAAAACGTGGGCTCTCTTCCCTAAAAAATGGGCTTTTAGCCCCGAAATTGATCCTAGGGGACCCTATCCCAACATTGTTTTTTCAAGAATATGATTTTGAGGTAGTTGTAAGACTAAGAAGGCTTAATCTAGGACGAGATAATTTATCACGCATATTGATAGGAGGATATGCAAGGGATTTTAATGGCATTGTGCCATATACACACTTTTTTATGGTTAGTATCATTAATGACTACTTTGTGAAATTTTTCTAGTTCCTTACCATAGGAATAACCCTAATAGAATATACAATAGCATAGAAGAAATAGTTAGTGGCCAAGGAAACTACATTATCAAATCATAGCATGATTCCTATAGAAGCTAGGCATAGATCACGTACTTTAGTGGTGTATATTAGAACATGAGAGGTCCTTGATATTGCCATAAGCACATAAAGGAGATGCAAGAGCAAACTATGCAATAAAAGCCACTACAAAGACTATATTATTCAGAGGACTCTAGTGGCCCACTCTCCATAAGGATTCCAAGGAATTCTATCAATGTTGTAATGTATGTTAGCAGTTTGGGAAACCATCTAGAAGGGATGAAATTCCCTTATGTCCACAAGTGACATTACAAGAATTTTATAAAATGGGTAGTATATCTCATTGGACATACCAACCCACCAATAAAAGGATGAGGAGCTATGTATATAATAACTATGACAAATTGCCTTATTAGATGGGTTGAGAAAAAAACTGCCAAAGAGTACAGCACATAAACAATTGTGTAAATTTTGTTTTATAATTTGATTAAAAGGTTTGGATGTCATAAAACACTGATGAGTGATCAAGGCACTCACCTTTTAAAAAATACAGTTTTTTCCCTAACAAAAGAGTTTCAAATATTCCATCATAATAGCACACCCTATCTCCTCAAGTAAATGGAAGTTTCAAATCCTTTAGTAAGGTTTTGGAAAATACTCTGACAAAATTATGCAATGTAAACCAAGATTAATTGGAGCTAAATATTCCACCAATCATATGGGTATATAAGACCACACATAGGAAATTTAGGGTACAAACACCTTTTAGATAGGTATATTTATAGGAAGCAACAATTCTTATGGAGTTTATAGTACCATGTCTATGCACTATTAAAGTAGAAAATTTGACAAATTTAAAAATAGTACAATATATATTGTCACAGTTTCTATAATTAGAGGAAGACCGCGTAGTAGAAGGATTTCATAAAAATGTCTATAAAGCATGTGAGAAAGTTTGGCAAGAGACGTGTATAAAACAAAATAAGTTCTAGCGAGGAGACTCAGTTTTACTATATGATAGAAAGCTTTTTAAACATTCAAGGAATTTTCAAATGAATTGACTTGGTCTATATACAATCAAATATGTGATAGAAATAGGAATTGTCTAGATATAAAAATTGAATGGGGAACTTATAGATAGTTTTTTCAATGGAACCCGATTGAAACTCTATAAAAGAAATGGACCTTCCACATAGTAAGGATTTTCCACACAATATAGAAAAATAAAATATAGTAGGGCTACTAGAAGGGAGAGAATAATCGAATTATGTAGATCCCTTGAAAAGACAAACAATTATCGAGCACTTACACTGTGGAAAAAGAATGAAGGAAAAATGGATAAGAAGCACTGTAAAATATCACATTGGTCATGTAGGTTGGATAGTTGGATCATGTAAATGGTAAAAATAAACATCATTAATAATAGATCAGATGCACTTTAATGATAAAATCCTTGCAGGTTAGAAAATACAACAAACATTGTTGAAGAATCAAGGACAGTTAGGTGTAGTGTGATTCTTCTTGACTTGATAATAATTTGTGGAGTCTTTTTACTTTTTCTTGTTAGCTTAATCTTCTTCTTATTATGATTAATTCATGTGTGTGTACTTCATCAAATGGCTACAAAAAACATAAGAACAAGAACACAAGATGTTGGCTCTCTACCAGGGCCAAAACCTCTCTTCTCTTAGGATGAAAACCCTTTATTAACTTTCTCTTATTGAAGCTTCTCATTGATCAATTCCAAACCCGAGACCCTTTACAAGAATATAATAAAGCAAAATTCAAGTCCTTCCTTCTTCCTACACTTTGTTTTCCCATAACTTCGTCCTCCTTCTTCTGGCACTTTGTTCCCTGACACTTCGTCCTCCACTTCTTTCGACAATTGGTGATAGACCTTGTTATGCTTAGATATTTTTCCTCATCCTTAGTGAGATCTTTCACATAAGAGATGCCTTCCTTCTCTTAACCTAATCTTCTTCTTGATGTGAAGTTGCATAATTCATGTGACAACACTTTAGCCCTAGTTTTTTGCACGTGTGGGAGGTTTCTGTTAGATTTTGACCCTTTTCTTCTTCGCTTGAGAGAGTGTATTATTTTCTATAGTTTGAGGACTTATAAGCCTTATTTTATAACCCAAACAATGAGATATGAGCAACTTTGATGTTGGTGTTGTAGTGACTACAGAAAACCCTCCTTTTCCCTGCACGTGTAACTGCAATTCACCCTATAACAAACCTTTAGACTTCGCTTATGTCTCCTTCTTCACTGTACTAGAGGCTCCTTTAAACTTGAATTTTCCACCTTTTATTTGAATTCACTTGCTTTATGATTTTAGAGCTGATTATGATGTCATTGGAGGAGAGGACAACCTCTATATATAGATGATTGTCCCTTAGGCCGACTTAAGGACAGTGGGCCGACTTGACTTTCTTTGCATCATTTTTTCTCTTTTGATGATGTCATTGCATGGAGAGGACCTTTACTTTGCTTGGAGATATATTATTTGACTCCTATAGAAATATATACATGGTGTAACATGCCCGTAAGTGTCTTCAACAATTTATTTTGACTATTTGACTCACCTATAACACTTTAACATGTGCTAGACCTATTCCAATGAGCAAGAAACTCATTGACATATATTATAAAAAGTAATATTTCCTTTCTTGAATAAATACAAATATCAAAAGTATCTTTATGAAGACCGAACCTAGTTACATTTCCTTTAGCACTCCCTCTTAACTAGGGAGGTATTCATAAAACATTAAAAGGTGTTTGGCTATGTTTCAATCTTGAAGAATTCACATAAGAGAAACTGGATTGGAAATCCATATGTTATAGCATCATATCAATCAGTAATGTCATAGTGCAAGGCCTTGACTAACAACTCCATCTCTCCATGAGACCATGAGCTAAAATTCTAGTGATAGCAATGATTTATAGACACCTTCATCATTGTCACTCAAGGTACATACTCACCCGGGTGTTCACTGAGTATGACCTTCTAGGACTATTCTTGTCTTGGGTTCCTAGCCCTCCAAGAATGTTTATTCGCTTACCTAGTCTCTTCTTGGATGCCCTACACATCCTCAAAGAGTATCATATGTCATATGATTACCCAATCGTCACATCCTTTCTTCCCACGTGAAGAGAAGAATGTTGTGTCTATCTCTTCCTCTCAATTGAGGAAGACATGCCCAAGTATCCTCTGACAAGGTACTTGTACAAGTTCCTTTGTAATTGGGAGCTTATTATAACTCCCTCTTAACTGGAGACTTGTTCATTCATCAACAAATTCTTCTTCATGGGTCCTCCAGCTACTTGATCTCCTTCTTTTTATGTCATGAAGTATTTCTTCGAACTTCTACTTGGTAGGGCACCATGCATGGATCACTTTCCTTCCTTCTTTGTCATGTCATTACTTCCTTCATGGAAAGTAGCCTTCTTGTCATATATCAAGTTCTCTTTTCATATTGTCTATGATTCATACTACTCTTATATTGGATGCTTCTTCGTACTTGTTTGTTCCCATGCTTTGATCTAGTATCCCTTCATGACTTCACCCTGATATCACTTCAATATTAAATGGTAGTTTTTCTAGATGACTTCTTCATCATGACATCTTCATAGAGTAGAATCAGTTATCTACACCTTTAATATCTCCAAGGCCTTCAAATATGTCAAAGGTCATTTGATTTTTTTCTTCCTTTGTCAGAGTTTTCATGCCTTCTTTCAGGAGATGTCTTCACAGTGTCTTGTCCAATATTGATTCTTGGTGATCATGGTGTTCCTCACATGCTTGATCTCTTTCTCCATTTACTTCTTCTTGGATATATTGTTCAACCACCTTATGCCCCTTGTGAGAGGACTTCATCATTGCATGCTTCTAGGACTAGTCATTATTCCTTCTTTACTTGCTTCTTAGTCAGAAATATTATACTCCTTATGTGAATATTTATTTTGTTTACCTTAATTGCATTGTATTACATTCCTTTGACCATGTCATTGGTGAAAGATATTCTTTCCTACTTGTTCATGTCATAGAAATATTCTCATGACTCAATAATGTACATATGAGAACATGACTAGACCTTTATTCATACATACCACATCTTGATTCTCCTTTGATCATTTTAGCTTCATTTGGTTGTCCTTGGTGTGGCCTTTCTTGCTTCATCTTAGCTTGCCTGCGTATCATCTTTTTCTTGAATCCCATGAATGGGATTCCCAACGAGACATATGCTTTTGTTTATGAATATTCTTTTGAATATTCCATCATAGGATCTTGAAGACCCTTACCCTTCAAATGTTTCTTTCCTATTGATGATGGAGGTCTTCTAAGATTCTTAGTCATGATCAATTCTCTTTCATTGTGGATGAGGTCCTATTCTAGGTATGCTCCTTCTACATGAATATCTTGAGCTATATCTATCATGCTCCTATATTATAAAATAAATTTTTAACCATGCATTTGGTTCTCATTTATAAATTCTCTTTCTACATGAGTATATAGAACTCTATGTACTTTATGCTTCTATATTCTAGAATATGTTTCTAGCCATGAAATTTTATTCTATTCCTACATGCTCCTATCCTACTCAAAACTTTCAAATAAGACTTTAAGTAGAGAGTTTGACTTAGTCATAGTAGAGATTAGGAGGATCTTCCTTCTTTTGCTTATTTTCTTCTTCTTTCACCTCTTGGGTCATGTGAGATTCTTCCCTCTTTCTTTTTTTTGTTGTTGTCCTTCTTAAGTTTAGGACAATTCCTTTTGTAGTGTCCATATTCTTGGCATCAAAAGAATTTGATTTTGGACATATCTTTATTGGTTTTTATTTGTGGACCAAATTTGCCAAATTTTCCCTTTCTCTTGGCCATAGTAGCAAATGCTTGCTCCTTTGATGCCACATCTTCCTTGGTTTTGAATCTACTTTCCTTTATCTTGCATAGAGACCATATTTCACGTAGTGTAGTAGATTCCTTTTTGGAATATATTCTTGATGTGAAGTTGCCCCAATCTTCAGGTAGAGCATTGGCTACTACAATTGTCATCTTTTAATCGAACATGACTTCCGATAGCTCTTGAAGTTGATATCTCATCTCAGATATCGTCATGAAGTAAGGGGATATTCCTTCATTTGATATCTTCATATTCTACAATTAATTTCTTAGAGATATCACTTCTCCAGCTATAGTTACCAAGAATAGCTCTACTAGTTTATCATAGATTTCTTTTGATGTTTCAAATTTGGAGACATAAGGAATGAGAGAGACCTTGATAGATTCTATTAGAATCCTTTGAGCTCTTGTCTAATCCTTATTGTACTTAGCTAAGGCTTGGGTTTTTTCCTTAGAAAGGATAGTGATATTCCCTTTGACATGTTATATAAGTTCATTCTCCTTGAGAAGTAAACCAGTCCTCTTCTTCCATGCAAGAAAGTTATTAGTACCTAACAATTTGTTGCTTTCCTTGCAAAAAGCCATTGACGTATATTCAGAAGGGAACATATACCTAGTTGATAGATTTTTAGATGTAGTGGATTTGCTTTCTCCTTGAATACTTGATGGCTTGCCTTCCTAGGATCTTGATGTTCTTCAAGTTGCATTCTCCAAGTGGACTTTCTTAATGATGAGATTTTCTTAATTACTTGTAGTCTAAAATGTAGGTCCCTATTCGATCCCCTCTTCTTTGTGTGTGCCTTTATGTAAGGCTCTTCTTCTTGCTTTGTAGTCTTCCTTGATGAATGATAGATGGCATAACTTCTTGTCCTTGAAGTGATTGAGACTTCTTGGCTTGATGCTTCAACTTTGTAGATGTCCTTCCTTGATGAATCACCTTAGGAGTGTTCTTGAGACTCCCTTTCCTTGATGTGTCACCTTAGCTCTGAAACCATGTTGAAGAACCAAGTGAAATTAGGTGTAGTGTGATTCTTCTTAACTTGATAACAATTTGTGGAGTCTTTTTAATTTTTTTTTAAGCTTAATCTTCTTCTTATTATTATTAATGCATGTGTGTGTACTTCATAAAACTGCTACCAAAAACATAAGAACAAGAACATAAGATGTTGGCCCTCTGCTAGGGCCAAAACCTCTCTTCTCTTAAGAAGATAATCCTTCAGTAAGTTTCTCTTACTGAAGCTTCTTATTAATAAATGCCAAACCCTAGACCCTTGAAAATAATATCCTCAAACACTAGTCAATTCCTTCCTTCTTCCTGCATTTTATTTTCCCGACACTTCATCCTCCTTATTCCAGCACTTCATTCCCCAATACTTCATCTGCCTACTTCTTTTAGCAACTTGTGTTAGACCTTGTTATGATTAGATATTTCTCCTTGATCCTTAGTGAACTCTTTCACACAAGATAATGCCTTCCTTCTCTTAACCAACCGAGCTCCTTCTTGATGTGAAGCTGCAGACTTGATGTGCCAGCACTTCAGCCCTAGTTCTTCACATGTGTGGGAGTTTTCCCTTAGGTTTTGACCCTTTTCTTCTTCACTTGAGAGATTCTCTTATTCGCTATAGTGGGAGGCCTTATAGCACTTATTTCGTAGCCCAAAAAATGAGAGATGAGCAAATTTTGTGTTGTTGCTGTAGTGACCAAAAATAGACCTCCTTTTCCTCACACGTGTGATTGTAATTCACCATAAAATAGTCCTTTATACCTTGGATATGTCTCCTCCTTCTTCGTTGCACTAGAGGCTCCTTTAAAATCAACTTTTCCATCTTTTATTTTACTTCACTTGATCGCTGATTTCAGAGCTGATTATGATGTCATTGGAGGACTGGATAGCCTCTATATATAGAGGATTATCCATCCCTTAGGCTAACTTGACGCTGACTTGAGGATAGTGGGCTGACTTCTCTTTCTTTGCATCATTTTCTCTCTTTTGAAGATGTCATTGCATGGAGAGGACTTTGAATTTTCTTGGAGAGATATTCCTTGACTCTTATACAAATATATAATGGTCAAACACGTCCTTAAAGGTCTTCAATCTTTTCTTTTGACTATTTGACTCACCTATAGAAATTTAACATGTGATAGACCTATTTCAATGAGTAAGAAACTCATTGACATATATTATAAAAATAATATTTATTTTCTTGAATAAACATAAATATCAAAAGTACAATTATGAAAAACGGACCTAGTAACATTTCCTTCAACAAAACCAATTACCAGAAATACATCCACCTGCCCAAGTCTACTTATTGAGATAGAAATCACCTAAAGAAGTAAATACGAAGGGATATCTTATCCCATTTGAAATATTTTGGAGCTATGATTATTAGATAACTACACAATATTGTAGAGAGGTATAAATTGCTCAAAATTAGCGAGATGGACTCATTGTGTCCAAGAAATTTGGAGACCAGAGTGAAAATTCAAAGAGTTGAACTAGTAAGAGAACCATAGTTGCAGACCAAAAATACTACCGAAAATGAAAACCACTAAGGGAGACTCATTTGTGCCCATAAATAAGTGTAGAACTAAAGCACCAGGGGAACCTTTTCCCCCTACAAAGGCCAAAGCACCAGAACAAAACCAGAAATACATTAGTTTGGATCGATATTGGAGAAATTTCCAAGAGTGTATGTGCCACTGTGAAAATGCAATGCACCATAAACAAACCTTAAGAAATATCCTAAGTATCATAGATAACATCTCTAATCCCGATGGGATTTATCACATAAGGCAACATTCTCTACATACTGAAGAATTTGAAGTACTTAGATCATGATATCACAGTCACCAAGAAATTCCCATAGCTTTCATAATAAAATTATCTACATCATGTCACTAGTCTATATGATCTAGTTCTCCTAGTGGAGCCACAAGAGTGGGCATGCAGGCTAGTGTAGTCATGTATCATTAACTTTCTCTAAACCCATCACTTTGGCCACAACGTCAAAATAAACATTTGTGTTAAATATCTGTTGAGTTGTGTCCATAAAGGTTTCCTCTAGTTGGAACAGATAGTGTCCATAGACAACAATGTTATTGCAAAAATTACAGGGTTTCCTAAGGTAGGAGAATAAAAAGATCCATTCTTCACATATAAAAGTAGGGACAAATCCCTAGCTAAAGATGTAAAGAATAAATATGGAACACACAATTATGTGCACAATTTCAATATACCTAGTCTCAATGAAGACATCGTCAAGGTTGATTTGTAGTTCATAGCATGAAGAATACTACAAAAATGTTATGAAGACCAAGTACAAGTAAGAGTGATAGCAAAGCAAGAAAGAGTTCAGAATGTGTCCAAACGATTTATACCACATTTTATTTAATATATTTCTTAATATACTATCAACAGATGTAGGATAAGAATGTGGAGTTCCAATATGCATGTCTCATATTTCTAATTACACTCGTCACGTGGAGGGAGATAGAGGAAACTAAGTTCTAGACATGGAACACAAACTATTTTTGACACCTTGATATGCCTCATTATGGAATACCGCAAATAGAGGGATTTGGAGAAAAACTTAATTTTTTATGTGTATAAAGAGGTAGTCAGGTAGACAATTGAGATCATACCATGCATACCACCACAGGCAGTAGATGCATACAAGGGGATCGTGTGCTTTAAGGAAACTCCATACTTTTTTTATATACATCCCAAGAGGGATATATCGAAGAAGTGGCTTCAAAACCACTACTATTTGATAGATCAAGAAGTTAACATCATTATCAATAACAAGGAAGAAGAATGGAAGGTCCTAGTGGTGGAAATGGATGAGGAAGGAATAATAGAACGTAATAATGAGTAGTATGTTTAAGTCTGCATAGGAGATAGAATAATAATATGGCATAGGAGGTTCTGCTGAGGAGGATACTATATAGGTTGGAGATAAGCATAAATAATAGAAGATTGTAGAAGAAGTAACTTCTCGTACAATGCCAAAATGGAAAGTAACAAAGTTAGGGGTAACATAGCTACTTTCATTTTTAGATTATGACACAAAAAATAATGGTGACCAGGTTGAAGAGAAGACAAACGGGGAACTAGAGAGAGTCACATAGAAACAACAACAAATACAAATAAGAACATAGCATTAGCTAGAAAAACTGTGACAACTCGTGGAGTCTAATATGCTCACCATGGAACACTCATGAGAGATAGAGGCACAAAGTGTAACCATAATAATTAACAAAAGGCAATAGTCTCAACCATCATCAACATTAGGAGAGAGCCATGCACTACAAATATTATTAAAGGCAATGGAATCTCCAAGTGCATATATACAACAACATGCAATTGGATTAATCCATGTGGAATTGATCTTGTCAAAACTATAAAAAAATGTTTTGTAGAAGCTATAGCTATCTATCACACAAGAGCTACAATTACCCACAACTATGACAATGGTAGAGTTGGCACATTTTTCAACATCACATGAGGTATTGTATGTAGAGAAAATATAGTTGGTAGTAGAAAAGAAGCAATTAGTTCAAAGAGAAGAGAATTTGAGGAAAGCGATAGAGATTTACAACAACCTCCCATAGGCCCCAATGGAGGTGGACACACCAATGAAGTGGAAGTTAGAACATTAGTGTGTCCATTTAGGGACCCAAAGCAAAGGTTATAGTTTTGGAGTCCTAGACTAAGCGAAGCACTCCACTTGAATAGAAAGAGAGCAAGGACAAAGGAAAGACAACCACAATAAATATGGAGAATATGACATCATTAGATTCATAATGCAACAAGATAGATGAAGAAGGAATAAAATCTTAGATAAGGCTACTGAAAAATGAAGAACTAAAGGACATAGTGAAAAAAATCCAAATAGTGTAGAAAAAGGCACAAAAACTTAAAAATAACTTGAACACATTACCACTAAATGAGGATTGAGCTAGCATGTTATAGAATGTGCATCTAACCAAGAAAATCAATTATATGAGAGTTTGCTAGTAGTGGTTAGCACTGAAAATTGAAAACTTACAGGATGAATCCCTCAAGGTCAGAAATGAGATCAGGACAAGCATCAGATCATTAAACAAGCACTGTAGTAAGGGGAGAAAAATTGTATACCATTATTTTAGTAGAGGTAGCAAAACTAATTTTGGTGCAAGCAAATGAATTCAAGGAAAAGAAAGAAACTATGAATAAAATATTCTAGAAATTTTATGTGATAAAAAAGGAAACAATTCCCTTAGTAGACCAACGAAAATGCTAAGTGGATTAGGGATGAGCCATAAGTGAGTGTTCGGGGCCTGTTGGTGAATTTTTTTAGGTAAACCGTCTTGGGGATCGACATAGAAGAGCACCATGCATAAGGGTACTATGTAGGAAGTTCAACCAAGGGTCAGCACAAAGAATAAGGAAAGTCGATGGGGTTTTTTTGTATGTTTTAGCCCATGATATTGTTTACTACTCATAGTAATATTTTACTATTAAAGGGTTTGTTGTCATCTTGCACCCAAATATAAATCTATAAATAGATTAATGTCACAAAGTAAAATATATGCCTTATACTTATAATATAATTTTTTATGGTCTTCTTTCTTAATAAGAATTGAGAAATGCTAGTGAGCCACAATGGAAGCAATTTATTATAGTGTTTTGTTCTCATATGTGTACGAAAAAAATCACCTAAGACTATGGATGAAAAATAATCTTAACAATATAAATGACTGTTAAACATTATAGATCTGCAGCAAATGATAGAAACAAAACCTACCAAAGCCCTGATCTATGCCACAATCATAGTTAAAATGTAAAATGAAATAGTATTAAATGCGAGTAACTCTAATAATCCAATGGAAAACAGATATATAAAGATTATATTTTATTAAACAACACCTGTGAAGGGAACAAATAAATGTTACTAGTCCCCCTCTATGGGATTGGTCCTTGGCTATCCTCAAGTGTCTTCATATTTTGTAGAGTCTCTCTCCTCTATAATGTGTAAACCCAAAAAATAAAATGTTTGAGCTTAGTGAGAACTTAAATGGAAAAGAAAAATGGTGTGTGACTGTGATAATTGTCAAAGCTACAATAGTGAGTGCAATAATGAAAATAATCGAAAGTGAATAATGAATGGAAAACCCTTCTATTTATAACAAAATATTAGGTTATCCTCAAATAATGAGCAATAATAAAATATTATTAACCCCATTCTAGAAATAACCACTTGGAATATTTTATTATATTTAGTTAGGAGGAAAATGTATTTAAATTTTTTTTAGAAATAATAAATAAATAAATGATTTTATTTATCATCGCAAGAAATATGGTTGAGGAATAATAAACAAATAATGATTTATTTAATTATTCCTAAGGGATTTAGTCAAACTTGACAAGGAATAATAATTAATTAGTGATTAATTAATTATTCCTAGAGAAAAGTAAGATAATTAATAATTTATTTGTTTATTTTTCATAACTCGGTCAAATGTGACAAGGTTAAAAATTGGTTTAATTGATTATTCCTAGAAGATAATTAAATAAATAGTGATTTATTTAATTATTGTTCATGGGTTTAATTATAAATTGCTTAACAAATGTGTTTTTTTAAGTAATTTCTCACTGTGAAACCAATTTTACTATGGTAAAATTCGTTTCACAGTGGTAAAATTGGCCTTACATGGTGTACTTCGATCCATCTAGTAAATTAAGGCTAGATGATCAATTTTTGTGATAACAGATTTCCCCCCAATGTACGATTGTTAGCAGAAAAATGTATGACCGAAGTACATTGTAAAGACACAATCACTAGACAACAAAGTGGAGTCAGAGAGAGAGAGAGAGAGAGAGAGAGAGAGAGAGAGAGAGACCAATGGAGCTGAATCAAAAGAGGATAGTGACAGAGGGGGAAAGATTAATGCAATTCTCATTTTATGTTGTGGTACCAAATCTCAATGAGGTGGGGGAGGCATGCCTCTACCTGTCGAGATAACTTAGTACAAAAATAATGATGCGCCGAGAAACATGGAACTGAGTGATAAAGTACATTCTGAATGGTACATCACATGCTAGCATAAATCAACCAGAAAACAATACAATGTGTCTCACATACATGTTGTGCCTAGAAAAACGTGAGCTAGGACTAAATATAATAATATCTTAGTACATCAGATATAATGGCCCTTCCCTAAAAATTTGGTGGGAGGGAGGGTATAACAACCATAGAAGCCCCGCTAAACATCAAAGGGCTCTGCAAAATAGAATGGAACATCTAAAGGAGATGTGCATGCTATGAATGATGCGATCGGCGAGGAATTAACCCATAAAATCTATGGAACTGCATCTGAGGCTATAGCATAATATGAATTCATCAGGGCATGTGAGGGGCTAACTAAAGGGCTACCCCTCATGAGGTCTGAAACATATCACACACACTTGGGAATCATTGGTACAATCTGCTACATCATTGGACCATCAAGTGTATGAATCACGAGCATGAAACAACCAAGTCAAAGGGAAATGATGAGTCCCTTTGCTTGATCTGAGGCATCAAACAAGGGTGGAAGATGTCTTGATGTCAATAGAATAGGGCCCGCCATATTTGAGGCAATGAGGATCCTCAACTAAGACACGATGGGAAAAAGTAATGTGATTGATGGACTGAAACTAGGGACAATGGAAAAGGTGGGACTGAGGGACAAACAGACGACTTCCCTTGTTAGAGCATAACGTTCATGGTTGACCTCGCAACGACTGACTTGACTCTGCAGGGGATGGGGGACAATATGACTGGAGGCCAAAATGGGCAACACGAGATGAATGGTATGCAAAGATGGATGGAATATTGTGACATGATAAAATGGGACGTGAAATAGACTCCATGAATGAAAAGGCGACTCATCACAAATGCTCTAAACAAGGATGACTCAATGACACCTCCACATAAAATAGGCCCAATGGGGACCATGAAAACATGAGCGACTGATGGTTACTCATGAAGAAAATTGGCATGTGGGATGACCAATATCAAGGGAAGGTGTTCCCTTAGGTACAAGCGTCACATATGAAGAAATTTGATTTTCACATGCGATGAAGTGACGCTTCTTGGAAAAATGGCTTCTGGGTGAAGTGTCGAATCATCAAAAAATTAATAAATACCCATTATAGTACTCTATGAGATCTTTCCAATGGTTCTGATGGTTCTTGAAATGGAGCTATGGTCTAGTCGCAATGTGAAATAGAAAAACTATGGGTTATCTTGTAGAAGGGTGTTTTCCCTCCAATTTCAAAGGAGGAGAAGGACCTACATCTTGTGGAGATCATAACGGAAAAACTGACCATCAAGATTAGGATCTATGACTTTCACGAAAGTGGCCTTACTTATATAAATATGGCTTTAATGCTTGTTGGAACGATGGTTCTTGGTGAAGAATTAAGGGAAGAGGAAAACAAGAATGAACTACTAGATAAGGTCTAGAATCATCCTCTCCCACTAAGTAAAACATGGGGACTATGTGGTAAAGGTGGTATGACATAGAGTAGAATATTTGAAGATATGGTATCAAACTTATGATATGCGATTTTCATATGGCTCGCCGGAGAGGCCGGTAGGACAAACTATCCAAGGAATGGGCGGATAATCAACCATACCAAGATTTAGTGGGATCTAGGGTGACACTTATGTTAATAAATTGATAATATTCATAGGGGAAAACCATCATTCCCCCAAGCATGGAATACTTAACGCAAACATATATGATGGAAGGGACTTATCTGGTATGAAAAGGTGGGGATGATGTCCCCTAGCAGGAGGCGTTTATGGAGCACCATTGTGTTTCGAGTGCCCGAAAAAGGGATTCAAGCATCTCGACCCAACTTGGCACAAGATTCTTAGGATGATAAGGAGATGTAAGGGCCTATGCACCCCCTAGTATGCTATGGTCGTACTAGATGTACTTAGAGTGATGTACTCCAAATATGGAAGGAAGAACACATGATGGTGCATATCGTCCCAAAGGTAATCAGGGGTATTCACAGCTTCCATGATGTCCTCATCAGAATGGAAGATGGGGGGATGGGATGAATATTGACTACATGATGTGGAAGTGATACCTGGTGCATCATCCTAAGAAAGAATGTTTACGTATGCATCATCTAGAATGGTAGAAAATGAGCTAGTAGATGGAAAATCTACCAATGTTGAGACCTGGGCTTCCAAGGAAGGAGGTTCAATAGAAGCGCGCATAGCAACCTCAGAGACAATTTCTTGTGAGGAAGTCAAGGATGACGATAGGTAAAGCATATGGACCATGGAGTCTGTCATATCAACATTTGGGGGAGGGATCACGATGGTGGGACTAGAGTCCCCCTGTTCTAGTGTACTAGTGGTATTAGCATCCACAGGTTGAGGAGTAGGTGATGCATTATGAGTGGCCTCATATTCACAAAGCTCTTGAAGGTAATCACAAAATTCGTTGAGATGAGAGAAACAATGGAATAATGACGATAATGATTGTACAAGGCACAAGGGTGATTTGTGCGCAATGCTTTTATTTTCTTTACTAGTCCATGTAAGGTCATTTTGACCTGATGGATATTTGACTCAGGTAATGTTTCATGATCCAAAGGTCTGAGACGAGGAAGCTTAGGACAATTAGCGGTGACATTCCCAACAACCTCAAACAAAGTGCATGGAGGTGTCGTCTTTGGAGCTTTGGGGGTTGGAGGAGCTTGGGGAGCCTTTTCATTTGGTTCTTTCCTCTTAGCTTTGCCCCCCTATCTAGATGCTTTCACAACAGGAATGGATTCCTGTTGAGGTTGTGGTGGAACTGAAGTAGTGACAGGGATCATAGGGACCGGTTGAACTGGGTTAAAAGCATGATATGGTCAGAGGTGACCAGGCGTAGTATTCACTCAAGGATCAATGTACTAGAATGGGATCCCCAAAGTCATGTTAGGGAGGACTAATGAATCCATAACAGGGACAGAAACTATTCCCGAAGGAGGAAACAAGGAAGGTATTTGTCTTGTAAGAAAATGTCTCATTCGAACAGCTCCTCGATGGTTAAGAACTAGAGGAATAGTTCCTCATACGAACATAGGAGAGGCAGCCACAAATGGAGAGGGTCCTGGGTGGGTGGATCCAGATTGCTCAGCTGAGGTATTATTGCTTATTATTCTAGGATAGCCTAATATTTTGTTATAAATAGACAGGTTTTCCATTCATTATTCACTTTTGATTATTTTCATTGTTTCACTCACTGTTGTAACTCTAATTATTGTCACTGTGGCACACCATTTTTCTTTTCCATTTGAGTTCTCAGTGAGCTCAAACATTTTATTTGTTGGGTTTACACATTATATAGGAAAGAGACTCTACAAAAGCTGAAGACATTCTTTGATAGCCAAGAACCCATCCCATAGCTCGGGGGACTGGTCACCTTTATTTGTTCCCTTCATAGGTTTTTTTTAATAAAATATATTCTGTATATATCTAGTTTCCATTAGATTATTGGAGTTACCCGCATTTATTACTATTTCATTTTCTTGTTTAATTATGATTGTGGCATAGATCAAGGCTTTGGCAATTTTGTTTCTATCATTTGCTACAATTCTACAATGTTTAGCAGCCATTTATATTGTTAAGATTGTTTGTCATCCACAATATTAGGTGATTTCTTCTCCATACACATATGAGAAGAAAACACTATAACAAAATTTTGCAAGAAAATAAGTGTTACACTTCTACCTAGTGGGGTTAAGAAGCCCAATGATGTAACCATAAATGTATGTAAGAAAAACCAATTAGGAAGGAAATAAATCACACATGTAGAAATAAATGAAAATAATAATCCTTGCTAAGATGTTTACTATTTCTACTAAGATTGATAAATGTATCCATTGTGTTTAAGCTCACTGATTTAAAAAACATAAAGGAATGTGAACCAATTTGAAATGAGAACATTATAAATAAAGAAATAAATGGAAGCTAACTTGAATAATAAACATCATAAATAAATAAAAATATTCTTGCACAAGTAATCTAATTATTTAGTAAATAACTAGTTACATAAATGAAAGAAATACTACATGAAAAGATAATTACATAATCAAATTATGCAACAAGAGAAAGAATTTATCGAGTTGATGAAGAATCATTTTCTATCGAAGTAGTTCGTACCTTAATAGGTTATAGTTCTTACATGATTATGTATTAATACTTGTTACATTGACAATAAATTAATTAAGATGATTAAGATAGTTAAAATAAAACAATATTCCACAATATGCAAAAGAAATGAAGAATAAATTGAATTAATTAACTAAATCATACACAATGAAAATTATAAAATACAATTAAAATAAACTATCAATTATTATAAATTATGTTATTATCATTTGGACATTGTTGTAAGAGTCTCCTCCAAATAATGGAGATAGGTCTCTCTTATATATATATAAATTGAATGGTAACTAGAAACAAAAAATATCAAAATAAACCCACTTATGGATTTAATAAATTCATAATGGTTACAACAATTTCCTAAATAAGGAGTGCTTTCCATAAGCCTTGCTAGCATAACAAATAAGTCCAAGGTATTCTCCTAACAATTAACAATTAATAAATAATTCTGAAATCCCAAGAATTCAAAGATTCTTGGTTGACCACTCAAACTAATATTTTGTCTTGGATTTGCAAAATTATTTCCATATATTTGATTTTCTTGGATTAACATTAATTTTGTATTGATCTGTAATTGTTACATAGAGTAGGGAGAAATATGCAGCAACATGGCTCATAGTTTTGGTGTTGGCTCACAATTTATATGGCTTGAGGTACCTTTGTTGTTTCATGGTTCCAATGTTGCAACTTTTTCATGGGTGTTGCAGCTTCTCTGATGTAGCCACTATGTTGCAACAATGTGTTTTAACAATTGTACAAGAGTGTTGTAGCAACTAGAAATGAGTGTCGTGGTAGCTAGACAAAATACACCTTCTAGTGCTATCATGACCTCCATAGTAACCTATCTAGGATACCTAAATGAAAATGTGATCTTTTTCTAATGTTTAATCATTAATTCACATATAATATTGAATAAATGTAAAGTAAACACATTAAGTATAAATCTTGTATAATAATGGATTGATACAAGTCTAGGTAAGTGGAGAGGGGTTATAAGTATGGAAAGGATGGTATAAAATGATACCATTTATGGAGCCCATCACTATCGACAATGGAATCAATGTTGTAATGTAAAAAATTACATAGGGAGCTACTAGTTGTACAATCACAACATAATCTACAAAAGAAATATAACGTAATATACAAGCATGCACACATGGAAGGAGAAAAGGAGGAAAGTAGTTTTAGATCTAGAAATAGGTACTATTTTAATATGATATTTAAAAAAAAAAATATTCTCTCTATTTACATCATATAGCCACATCTATTTAAACACCAATACTAGCAGTTTGTAGTCATAACCACTGTAGCTACCTTGGTTGGTTGACCTATCCCAATGGTTGATTAAACCAACTACTTAGTTATCATGTTTCTATAGTCAATTGACATATTACATGTGTGAACAAACTAGCCTAGTTAAAAATTTGACTAAGCCTCCTAGACTATTCCACCAATCTTGGGGTATGTAACATCTAAGTAAGTTTATGAAAATATGTTTATCCCTCTATCTTGTACACAATATGCTATGAATAAAGTTTTTAGATGATGTTTTTATCAATATCACCAATAATTCCTACACAAGGGAATTATACAAAAATACAATGAATGTATGTGTGTGTGTGTGTGTGCGCGCGCGTGCGTGCACATTATAATAATAACATTATTCGGTGTGGTGTCTACACCAACAACTGTTAGTTATTTTGTTTATTCTAACCTATGAAGACTTGCATTTTTGAAAAGGCCTTCTGGCCCGAGTTAAGTGCATTATTGATGCAGAAGCATTAGAGCTTCCAAGTCATCAAACATTTTGGAGATTCAACATGGAAATGAAATTTTATTTCCTTAGTGTAAATAATTTTTATTTATTTATTTCTTAAATAACTATAGGTAGACATAAGATTTAGTAGATAATATTTTTAAGAAAAAATTCTACCATTTAAGGCAAGAAAAAATGTAGGAAATAAATCACGAGAGGTTGTAGGAGAAACAATCTTTGTAGAAATTAGCAAGTTGTAAGGATACGAAAAAGTTTAGATATCTTAGAAACTATTGGGGTGCTTTTAGGATTTACAAAATCTATGGATAGGAAACATTTTGTTAATAACAAAAAATCTAGTCTACCTTGAAAAGGATGAATGATTTGTGGATTGATTTATGGAACTAGGAAAATTTCTTTTGTTTATATATCTTATTATAAATATTGTAATAATAAGGGGGGGAACTAATGGCCAAATGAATGTGAAATCGAGACATAGAGATTGAAGAGAATGAATTGCTTTGAGCATATGTATGTACAAAGCTAGTTTAATGAACAAGAGTTCATGCATAATTGTCTATCTAATAATTCTATGTGAAGTGTGATATGATTATTTGATTTCAAATAAAGCATGGGAACTTGTTTGGTGACTGACATATCAATCCAATCCAATAAAAGTTGCATCATTGAATTAAAAACAAAAATTGTGGATTATTAGTTTTGTGACTGTTGGAAAAGATATCATTATTCTTTATTCTTAAGATCACAAGTTTGTGGACGTGAACATAGCAAGAAAAGTCAAATTTTCCCGCATCAGTTATCCTCATTCTTGAATCTCTCATAATGGTATGTATCATGTACCATGTGAAGAAAGTGTTTAATGTGGAATTCGAAATCATTGTAGCCCAATTTTAGTACATCCTTCTAGATAGAAGAAAGCCTACTATTATGATGCAAAAAATTATATAGTTTCCCCTTGGTTCTTACAATTAAATTTAACATTTAAAAATAATGTATCCTACTACTAAAGAATCACAAATATATTTGGCATATGATTTTGTTGTTTTCTCATATAATATAATACTTTTGAAGGGTTTTCACTTTACATTTAGTGGTATAATATGTTTGTTTTAGGAAACAACATTTTCTTTGCGTATTGCTAGCAATTGATTATGAGAATACATGTCAAGCTACATTATGACATTTTGAAATATGATTCTTATCAATTGTGTGAAAAACATCTACAATGACTATAACAAATGATTAATTTTTTTTCAAATTTTAATTGTTTTAATCATTACCATTTTTATAACAATATTCAAACTCCTATACTTTAACAATGAAAAAAATAACTGGCATGTAGCTACATCAATTTTTTTTTTTTAAATTATTTAATAATTTTGTGATTGGGAATGAACATTTCAATGGATACTAGATCATTTTCATCCACTTTGATGTGTTTATTGATACTTTGGTTCACATTTCTTAGTTTAGGTAAGGCTAATGGGCCTATATTTTGGCACTCTTCACTTATCTATTATGGCATAAACATGCTTTAATAACTTGTTGGTAAAATTTGGGATTGAAATGAGCATGTTTGTGTTTAGTTTCTAGAATATCTAACTACTCAATAAGGGATTTCACCAAAGGTAATTATTCATTAAAATACTAATATTTATTGTGGTTCTTAGTCTTGATCATATATATATTTCTCATGATTAAATTTGTAGGAGAGTGCATTATTTAATGTGTTCTGTGTGATAAAGCATTTTGGTTTCATATTCCCATGGAATAGCAGATATACCATCTCTAATTATCTCTATCATTGTTCATAGTTGGTAGTTATTAGGGTCTTGTTAAATTTTTTGTCGATTCTTGTTGAGTTAGTTTCTTGTTGTAAAGTTTTTATCAATGAAAGTATGTAAGTGATTCATTTTCACAATTCTTACGTTGAACTTTAATCATGAGTGGGATTTCACACATCATTGATATTAGAGCGATTTTTCAATATGTTATGGAAGGTTTGATTTTATTTTCTTTTTTTTTCACTTGTGTTCTTCATTTTCTAATATCATATTTTATTTTGTATATGTTGGATCTTCTTTGGGGACTTTTGTTTATATTGTTTTATTGATTTATTTGGCTCAAGTGTCATACTTATTTAATATCTTCCTAAAAAATAAATGAACCACCTATGCCATCATATTGATGACCAATGTCAACAAATGTTTTCATCATATTAAGTTGGTCATTCATAAGCAATCATTCTCCGTTGAGTCAAGAAATTAGTCTAGTATCTCCTTGACCATTTACATCCCTCCATTCAGTGTTGAAGAATCTAACATCTTTGTTTTTGAAGTTGATGTTGGTTTTGCTAGAGAACATTGAGAAATGAGTGTAACCCCTATATAATTTCTAATTATCCAAAGATGTTTATCTATTAATGGTTTCTTCCTCACATATCTAGAACATGTGGTCCTATTGAAGCTCATGCAAGTATCACTTTCATTTTTTATGTGCAAGTGATGCTAGAATATGTGTGAAACTTTGGTTAGATTATGTCTCTCTCACACATGTCTATGGCATAGTTTTTCCTTCCATATCCCTTTCACTAAGCTCTTATCCTGATGGTAATTTCCTTGTGGCTTTATGATTCATGTGTGTCATATTTTATTTGTCTCTATCTCATATACACATTATTGGTTGGAATATAGACTATAAATTTGATGGTATCCTCCTCACAAGTCTGAAATAATAGAATAAGTAGTTTGTGCAATGAAATTGAGGGGCTACAATATTGTCTATAGCATTGTGTATGTATGATTGATCTCTACATGATGGGAACTTCTTCCAAACACTGCATTTGGTATCATTTAGATCATATGGTTTTTTATATATTGAGGCTTTTTCTATAGACTAAATTTTGTATATCCTAGATTTGAGATTTCCCTGAAAGCATCACATGGGTCTCCTCCTCATAAGGTTGTGACTTCATTTTTCTGTCATGGTTCTTCCCCCCAAGTCACTTATAGCCACCACATATTTGTATTTCAATTTTGGAAGCATCATTTCCATGGATATATGAAAACATTTACATGAAATATTTTATGTGTAAATTAATTGGTCATGTCAACATCTATATATCATGATAGATAAATAGTTTCTTTAGAGGCTAATTCAATGAGATCAAATCCAAAAAATAATTCTAAGTTAATTGAAACTTACCTTTAGAAATTATAAGTTTACCTTTTAACGTAGTTAATATTGTAATTGTGATATATAAGCATACTAGTTTAGAACGATTACTGGAAGAATTATGCTAAAACATATAAATTTTATTTAATATTTGAATCCATTTCCCTTTTTTATATTGGATGATCTATTAATTGGAGACCATATATATAATAACTTTGAATATTTTTATCCCATGTATTTTTAAAACATAGTGAGCGGTGAGATAAAATTATAAGTGACTTTTAACATGAAGCAAATATTCATGGAGGAATTTTAACCTTAGTATAGAAGGTTTATTTTAATTTTTTTTTTTTTTAAGAAATCAGGTAAGGATAAAAGCAATTTCCTTTCTTCCCCTGCATTTAGAATGGAAACTAAATGAGACATGGAAACAATCATTCCTACCAAAAGGATGTAAAATATTGCTAATATTAGTACTTCATTAGTCGATAAGTTGACAATATTTCCATTAGCAAGAAATATCCTCATTCTACAAAAGCAAATATTCATGGAGGAATTGTAACCTTAGTAGAGAAGGTTTACTTTTATTTTTTATTTTTTTAAAGAAATCAGGTAAGGATAATCACAATTTCCTTTTTTCCACTGCATTTAGGATGGAAACTAAATGAGACATGGAAGCAATCATTCCTACCAAAAGAATGTAAAATATTGCTAATATTAGTACTTGATTAGTCGATAAGCTAACAATATTTCCATTAGAAAGAAATATCCTCATTGTGTAAAATATTAGCTTCACATTTAATATGGATCCAAGAATTTGAAAGTTCTGAATAATTGGATTCTTGACATGGAAAGTTGGTTTAGTTGCGACTCAATTCTTGATTACGAGAAAGTTCCATTCACCAAGTTGAAGCCTTGAAGGCTTGTCAAGATTTTACTTTAAAAACATATAGTGAATCAAAACCCAATCATTAATTAAATTATAATTGTATAAGCACTTATTCTCACCTTCTATCCTACCACCTATAAATAGGATATGCTCATAAAGTGATGTTTCTTGTATTAATGATTCAACTTGGGTATGCAAGAGTACATCCCCTGGTTCAACCAATTGCAAAGTATTCTCAACATCATTTTCCTAGTTGGAAAACATGTCCTCAAATTGAAAGTGAATTATAGGAACATTTTTATCATAAAGAAGTACATGGATACCACCATTCTTGATTCCACATAAAATTAAGAAAATTTTCCTAAAGAAAATATTTTTTATCAATACATGACTGAATGATGTTCCTCCTTCTCCAACATTTTTATATCTACAAAACCTTCAAAACCTTCACCTACTAATATTGTGGCATCATCTTATTTTTCATAGTCTATTCCTTCTATTACTTCATTTTCTAGTTTTTGATGTTGTAAGAAACAATGGCATTATATGTTTGAATGTTTCGAATTAAAGAAAAAAGAGTCAATTGCACATTCATCTAATCATGAAGACAATGGTGCTCCAATTAAGTTCGATGGTGAAGAAACAAATTATGAATATTTAAGGGGACTCAATAAATTAACCTTGTTCTAACAACCAACTACCTAAAACCTTGATATACTCTATTCATTCCTCATCGAAATATCTTGCATGCTTTAGTCATTGTTTGTGCCCTCAATAATGGTTCACAAGAGCATTTTATTACCAAATCCATCATATATTAATTGAAATTTTCAGTGGAACCTCATCCTCATCTTTATACTCTTGTATGGTACGATCGTAGTTTCTCTTCTTAGATCACAAATGAATGCATTGTCATTTTTCCTTTCATTGGTAAATTTGACTCGAAAATGTATCTTGTGGTGTGACTAATATAGATGATCATGGTCTATTTCATGGCCAACCTTACCAATATGATTTTAAGGACCAATATCATGCCTTAAAAATACTTATCTATTGCATAAAGTTAATACTAATTACCTTATGTTTGGTGTGGAGCCTTATTATCTTTTATGTATTCAAAGGTATCACCGCATTGGACCCTGATTTGTAATGGGGCAGAAAAGCCTCCCGTAAAATATACACTGTGGGGGGGTCCAAGGGGGCGGCTGCAACCTTTGGGATCCCCCCCTTGGTGGGGGATTGAGAGCAGCTCCCCCGAAGCAAAATATATATGTAAAATTGCCTTGTAAAATGTTGTAATTTTGTAGCCAATCTGGGTCATTCATTAGGTCGAGATCTGATAGTAGCAGTTATGTTTAATTTAGGGTTTTTTTCCCTAGAATGAAACCCCTCACTATATATGAAGGAATTGTATTGTGTCTGTGCATATACGTATTTTGAGTGAGGAAGAGAGAGGAGATTGAGAGTGAAGAAGGAATTACAGTGAATCTACTATAGGTTGTATCTCTTTAGTTTGCTAGATAATATTAAAAGGAAGGATTGGTTATTTTTCCATTGACATAGCCAAAACTAGGTGAACCACATATATCTGCGTCTCTCTTGTTTTATGTGTTTTCTGTCTTTATATTTCTGCAATGTTTTATGTGTTCCATTGCTCTATAATATATAATTTTCTAACACCTTATTCATAGTATACTTCAACTACAATAAGTAATCCTATAAGTAATTCTTTCACTTTTATCAAACAACCCTTTCCACAACATTTCCTTAATCTATATTTGTATTCCCAAATTCATTCAATAGCTTTTGAGGACTTTTTTACACATGGAAAAGTTTAGGGGCGAATGTTCGCCCTTTGGCGAAATTAAGGGGTTTTAAATTTTCAGTGGGCGAATATTTTGTATCATAGTACATTTTTACAAATCAGCTCAAATAGCCCACCTTTTATTAAGGGAGAGGGTAAAAAAGGTAAATTTAGCCCTTGAAATTAGGAGTTAGAACCTTCCATTCGCCCATTTTCAAGAATAGGTTTTATTTAAGTGAATCCATTCGCCCATTTTCAAGAATAGGTTTTATTTAAGTGAATCCTATGGGCCAAATACCATATTTATAAAGAGGTATGGTGAATTAATAAAAATATAAATAAATGAAAAGTATGGTAAATAAATAAAACATTTTTTATATTTACTCCATAAGTCACCTTATATACATGCAAGTGTGTAAACAAATAAAAATATAATTAAAGTGGAGATATGGTAAATAAATAAAACGTCCTTTTATACTTACTCAAAAGGTATGGTAAATCAATAAAATATAAAAAACTAGACAATCGTAAATAAATTAAAACCTCTTTTTATATTTAGTCCATACCCTCATTTCTATTTATGTAAGCTAAAGAAAGAGGTTTTAATTTAAGTTATCCTATGGGCCAAATACCATATGTAAAAGAGTATGGTAAATTATAAAAAATACAAATAAATGAGAGGATAGACAAATAAAACATTTTTTTATATTTACTCCATAAGTCACCTATATTTAACGAACACTCAAAAAATGCGTTATATTTAGGTAAAAACTATGGGCAAAATAATATGGGACAAATACCATGGACTAGATTGTTATTAATACCATGGAAAAAAACATTATTAACCCTAATATTAGTATTAATAAAAATAAAAATGGCACATGGTATTGACCCGTGGTATTCACCAAAATGGCACATGGTATTGACCCATGGCATTCACCAAAATGGCACATGGTATTGACCCATGGTATTCACCTAGAATGTAGGCTATTTAAATGGGGGAATTAAACTTATGATAACCCATGGTAATACCAAGACTGATTTATTGAGTAAAATATTCGCCATGACTGGTGAGAGATTCGCCAAAAAATTATATATACATCTTATATTATTGATAAAATCGCCTTCCATTTTTCCTATATACCATGAAGATTCGCCCATTTATTATACTTATAAATTTAGGGGGTGTTCTTAAAGTTTTCCCTGATTTAGGCTTCAATCGAACTAAAGAGTAAATGCCATATGACAACGTTGGCATATTTTTTAATTAATGGTCACCGACAACCCTAGACCGAATCTTGGTTCCAGAGTTAATTTGTCATCATTTTTAATTAATGTCATCGAAAATCCTAAAACCAACCATAGTTTCGCTCACATGTCAAATCAGATTTCAATAAAACTAAGAGTTAAAGTTAAGGTCATATAGCAACACTAGAATGTGTTTTTACACCGGCTGATGGTAGAGTATATTGTAATAAGTTTGGATTAAAATGCTTTCATTCTTAACTTATTTCTAAAATTTTAGAAACTATTTCTAAAGTTTATTAAATGTGTGAGAAAATTAAATATTAAACTTATTTTTTTAGAAATTGAAAATTATTTTTTGAATTTTTAAAAACTGGATTTCTAATTTTTTATTGATGGATGACTAATTTATGTTGTTTAAAATAAAATTTTCATAATTAAAAATTGTTTTAAAAAAACCCTCTAATCGCCAAGTATCGTCTTAAATTTCTTAATTTATGGATTTTTCCATAATTGATATTTTTTTCCAAAAAAGAAGAAGTTGCCATTACATTTCAGGGTTTTACTAACCATGGAAGCTGGCCTATTTAAAATACTGTTGACGTGTTGGACCCGCCAACATTCAGGCGATCACCCCGGTATGAATTCCCAACTAGACCTCACATCGTTTGGTGTGGGAGTCCCATCCAATATGATGGCCCAATTGCCATTATCGTAAAGATTTGCCTCAACTCTTACTTGTCAGCACAAGAGAGTGGTCTACTTTATCTTTGAGTAATGATGTTCTCGTGCCTGGTGATTGCTAGTGTTACTTGTGTCAATGGTTCTTTCATTGTAGGGGGAGAAGGTGGAAGTCAGTCCCAAGCCAGATGGGAGGAAACCCCAACTCTGTCAGGAACACACAACACAACAGGATGTGTACAACTTCCGGAAGAGCAGTCCACATGGATGCGGTGGTCACAACACACAAGGAAAGATAACACATGCAACATATAATGGAGGAGTCTGTGTGAGCACGGCAGTTGTTATAGCAAGTTTATATGATAGGTCTGTCTGATCTCCGAGGAGGTAAGCAACATGGGCAGGATAGCATTAACAACTCATACAACACATTTTCATTAATATATATGTATTACAACAAATGAATGTGTGCAAGTGTTAAACGCAGGTTAAAGCAACATGCATTACAAGTGTTCAAGATTAGTCTTACAACAATTACAATACATGTGTGAAAGAGTGCTTGCCTGTTATTACGCTTCTGAATTAAGCAGAAGTTCCAAGAGACATCATTACACCACACATCACTAACCCCATGGGCGGGGCATTGGAGCCACTACTTACTCCTCAAAGAAAAGATTACAGACTCTCAAGGCTATGTGGGAGGAGCAGAGGTGACAAGTCCTTTTCATGTACAGATGAGGGGGTATTTATAGCCAAGGGTGAAAGTGACCCTTGTGGTTGTTCGATTACCCTCATGACCATTTGACTCTCATGACCTTTCGAGTTTACATGAATTTTCGTAGGACAAGTGGGTCTCATTACATTGGTTGATAGTATGGCCCATAGTAGAGATGTGGACAACATGACTCATGACCAGACTTGACATCATAGTGCTAGTATATTCATGATGTTGTTGGTGTGCATGTGGAGATGCAGTGTTGTTGGGTGATGGATGTACTCATGGTGTGTCACAACTTCACCTCTGCATGGAAAAGTGCATGGAGTCTTCGATGGTCGTTGGTTCACTTGACGTTGAATTTTCATGTTTCTCCTTTCTTGCATGTTGGCCTGCTTGACAGGTTATCTCATTCACGAAAAGTGCATGCTCGTCCATCCATCCATCCGTGAGCACATCCTTGCATGTTCGTTTGTCCGTCCATATGTGAACATATCTTTGCATGATCATCTATTTGTGAACACATCTCTTTTCATGAATCATTTGTTAGTCCATTGGCAAACATGTCCTTCTTCATGTGATCTTTTTTTTCATCCCATCAGTAATCGCACCATGTCTGTTTGTGTACCTGTATCTGTAGTCACTCATGATGAAGGGACATAAAATCCATAAACATCCTAG
This sequence comes from Pinus taeda, assembly GCA_000404065.3. Taxonomy (NCBI): domain Eukaryota; kingdom Viridiplantae; phylum Streptophyta; class Pinopsida; order Pinales; family Pinaceae; genus Pinus; species Pinus taeda. Next base: position 48,790 of record APFE031719813.1, read on the forward strand.
TCTACCATGATGCATGATCGTTTCAGATGCAGGTGACCAGGATAGGAGACAATAATTGCGAGGTATGAGCTTGGATGGAGGCTCTAGGCACTGCTGGTGAAAATTGTGGAGGAGTCACTGGGTGATGGAGATGGTCACTTCAGATTGACAGTGACTATCTGCGAGGTCTAGCTCAGCTGGAGGGAAAAATTGCGCAATTTTTTAGAGGAGTATTTCAGGCTGTGAGAAGGAATAGCAGACAAAATATGTACAATTTTTGGAAGGAGAGGGCAGTGGAAGCCCGGCATCCAAAATTGCACAATTCCTGGAGGGAACTGGAAGTTAGCTCTTGGGACCTTGGCAACAAAAAATGTGTAATTCCTGGAGGGAACCAGTAGTCCGCTACTAGAGCTTGGCAACAAAAACTGCATAATTCCTGGAGGGAACTAGTATTCGGTTGCTGTTGGGGAAAACTACGTTGTTGCTGGGAGGTGTCCCTGCTCATCACCCCTGTGTAGTTTTTGAGCTGAACAAACTGCTAGGTAGCAAAGGGCTTGCTCATGAAAACTGCGCAATTTTCCAGGTGAGCAGCCGATTGACTGACTCGAGGGTTGGCTCGAAAAACTGCACAATTTTCTGAGGGAGACAAGGATGGACACTTGGTTTCTGTTTGGCATATATGCACATTTTTCTCAGTCAGCAGAGCGGGAAAGGTCTGTAGCCTTTGCACAATTTTTTAGTAGAGTCAATCCTAAGGTGAGTACTGAGTCAAACTCTCTGGTTGACCAGCATGAAGGTTGACTGATCTACTTGATGGCAGCACAACTTAAAATGGCTTGTTTGGTGCTTCTGTGATGTTCTGGGTGATGGTCGATTGAGTCGACGACAGAGTGGAGGTTGGGCTATCAGAGGGGAATACAGTTGTTAAAACTTGAGAAAAATGATGAAGTGTGAGAGAGAGTGTAAAGATGCATACGTGAACTTGCAAAAACACACTTACATGACTTGACACTAAGACGACTCAAACCATCTAGACACATATGATCAACATGACTGACTGATGGTGTGAGCAATAAGTGTGATGCTTGTGATTGATCATTGGTCAACCTCGACGACGCTTGCATGATAGTGTATATGAATTCGTGTGTGAGCACGACGAATGTTTACATAGTGAACACAACATGTACACATGAAGTGAAGACCTTGTGTATGACCAGAACATGGTCACAAGCATGACATTGACATCAACATGAAAAAATTGTCAATGGAATGATCAAGAAATGTGGGTGCAAAGGCGCACATGAGGTCACGGAGTGAACCCCATTGTGTGTAGTCATCAAGTAAAAATTTTCAAAGGAGGCTCCAAAATTGGATGCAGGCCAAAATTTTGGAGGGTGTTCTAGCTGCTACAACACTTGGCGACACACTGGTAGAACTCCAGCTTCTCTGTTTTGGTTCATTGTCAACACATGCCCTTGGTATTTCAGGGAGTATTGAATCGTTTTGTGGGTTACTTCAACTTCCCAACTTACCCCATGGACATACATGATTCACCTTTTACTGACTCAGTCAAACAAAATAAAAAATTCAGCTTGATCACAATGTTTCAAAATCGGGAACGGTAATTTAGCTCGTGAGTTGAATATTTTCAGAGTATGAGTTTTTATCTCTAGTTTTGCTCCACTGTCAGTAGGCCTAGATAGTACCCCGATAGATTCACGCAGGAACACACACATTGCTCCACCACCAGTGAGCCTCATCAATACCCTGGTGGAGTTGCATGCTTCACCTCTCTGTGCAGGAAGACATTCTCTTCTTTTGCCTTTGTATTTATTTTTCAGAGAAGCATGTAAGACCTATGACATAGGTATGTTTGTCTAGATTTTTCCCTTCTCCGTTTCTACTATTCGAATGATCTTGAACACATAGAGCAGAAGGCTGAGTACAAGCATGGGGCTTCCCAGTATGGACATAAGTTCATGGTTGGACCAAAACTTCCCTTGCAGACAACTCGTATTTTCCATCAAGACCTCATCGGTCGAAGGTTATGACCAAGCATATAGAAGACAAACACAATATTGGACAAGTGTCATAGTGTCACAAGTCTCTTCTTATCTTAGCCACATACTCATTCAAAATCTCTAATGCAGTAGATGACAACACTTGTTTTTGGAAACAAAAATAGTAAAGTATTAAGAAACTAAAACAAATGAAAATAGAAATAGTAAGAAAAGAAACCGAATGAAAACAAAGATTGCAGGCAAAGAAAACAAAATGAAAACAATAAGTAGCAAGCAGACTATGTACATGGCATGAGGTGCAACCCAACCTACTGGAAGTAGTGCTTGAGATCTTTGCCATTGATGGGGAGGTTGTCAATCCCCCCGTCAAGTGATTGCAGATGGTATGTGTGTGGGTCAAGTTTATCATGGATTGTGTATGGACCAATCCACAGGGATTGAAACTTCATATGCTTGCCTTTGTCTTCACGGGACTTATCCTATTTCAGAACCAAGTCACCAACATCGAAGTTAGCTTTCGCTGCAGACTTCCCATCAAACCATCTCTTGATACAGTGCTGGTGGAGAGTAATTTTTTTTTTTCATCCTCTCTTCCTGAAGCTTATGGAGTGTATCCATCCTATGCTGAATTAGTTGGTAAGGCTTGCCTTGGGATTCTTGGGATAGTTGAAGTGCAGGCAAGTAGATATTAGGTGGAAAGATGGATTCTTTACCATAGACTAGGAAGTACGGTGAGGTATTCAGAGAGGGTTTCGGTGTTACATGGTTAGCCCATAGTGCATTCATAAGAGCGGTATGTCAGTTGCACTACTCAGAGAAAACAATCCTTTTAGTTATGTAGATGAGGTTTTATTCGTGGATTCTGCTAGACCGTTTCCTTGTGGGTAGTGGCTAGATGATCATTTCAGCACAATACCATTTTGTAATGCAAAATCACAAAGCTTTAAAGACGGAAAATATGTTTCATTATCATTTAAAACAAGTGATACTGAAACACTGAAGCGTGAGATGATATTTTGTTGGACGAAGTTGATGACCTCCTGGTCATTCACTTGTTTGAGCATAATTGCTTCTATCCACAGCTGGAAGTAATCAATTTCTGTTAGAATGTAGTGGTGTTGTTTTGATGAATGCGGGAAAATCTCCCCAATGATGTCTAAGCCCCATTATTGGAATGGTTCAATCACTGCAGGAAGGTGTAGTGGGGTTGCTGACCTTCGTGTTCTTTCGGTGCATGATGAATAGGGCACTTGCAGGCATAAGCGTGTGCATCCTTGAATAATGTGGACTAGTAGAAATTGAATCACATAACTTTGTGTGTAGTGGTGTTTCACACAAAGTGACCCCTGATGGGTCCATCATGTAGATCTTGTAACACCTTCTGTGATTCATGTGCTTCCAGGCACCTGAGAAAAACTCCATTGTCATGCTTCCTGTAAAACACTCTGTGCACCGACTGATATGCTAAAGCATTGTGAAACAATTCCCTCTTCTTTCTGATGGAAAAGTGAGAGGGTACAGTTCTGTGCTCAAGGTCATGGCGCACATCTGCATACCAAGAGGTTTCGTCTTCAGTGGGTGTTTCTCACCTTATATCATACATTTCAACTTCTTTCTGCCAGTCGATGAGCTCCTCTTCACTCTTTGAGGTGCGTAGTGCTTCAGGGACAATTCTGCAAAGCCCATGTCCTTTGATTGTGTGAACTGGCATGATTTCAAGATCATACTCTTGCAATCCTATCATCCATTTCACACGTCGTTCACCCAGTTCTTGTTGTACAAGCAATGTGCGAACTTCTGGGTGATGGACGTAGACTATGCAGTGGTTCTTCAACAAGTAGGGTCTGAAGTGTTTCACTG